>APFE031659033.1:0-96559 GCA_000404065.3 Pinus taeda | reverse complement strand
ATATATTACAATTTTAATATGTTAATTGGATGTAGCTCAAATGGTTGAGAGACATGTTGTTATCCTCCCCATTTGGGTTCAACTCCCAGATGTGACATATTTGAGCTCATAATGAGTATATCGATATCCTTGTAATGGCTTCAAGCCTTAGCATCTGAGACTCTCTTAAGGACTGAAACATGTATGCTCCTCGTGCACAATATAAAAATATTTCTTTGAAGGGAAAAATACTACATTTTTAATATAACACAATATTAATATAAAGTTGCATGTAGATAATTTACTTTTATGATACTATAATAAATATCAAATCATAAGAATATATTATCAAAATCTTAAACTAAAAGGGACAAATCCCATAGTCAAATTTAAAAAAAAAAATACAAAGCCCACATTCTAACCCACCCACACCAAGCATTGACCCTTTTTGCACACATGGGGGTCTCCTTTGTCAATGTTGTCTCAACACACATTTCATGTACATTTGTTGGCTATTGCAAGCACAATGGCCCTCATACAAACAAAATTCAAATGCTTACACATATGTCCTCATTACAAAGGTGAAATTTGGATATGAATGGCCCTATTACAAATAGCCTTCATCTACATGCTTGACAGCCCTATTTCACTCTGCAATCACATCAACTTCCTCTACAAGTAGGTTAACCTCGAATTTACCTTACAAATTTTACAAACCAAATTTGATATGAAGACAACAAATTTAAACAAGACTTAAAATTCGAAGAAATTTGAAATCTGAACTTAAATATGACAAACTTTCAAACTTGGATTGCTAGCAAATGACCATGGGCAGCACATGAATAGTTTTGTGCTTGCATTGATATAGAGGTATGTTGGGTTCCTGTGATGGTTATTAGGTAGAGCCTTATCACATGGTGTAATTCTTTCCTCCTATTGGAGCATTTGCTTGTGTTATCCTTGCCAATGTGCATCCTCTTATTTTCACATGCATCTCTACTTTGTCAAATGTTGTTGCCTTATTTTCTACTACTTTCTTGCCTTTCGATATTCTTCATGGCAACTTGTTGTTCCTCCCTTTCATGAATTGCAACTCCTACAATGGGAGCAAAAATGTAGTGTATAGTTTCGATAGTTGTACAGACCATACACCTATTCATTGGATCTTGATGTGTAGGGTACAACGCATTAACCATACAAAACTCTCCCTAGAACAACACCAAGGTCCTCATATCCATCCTAGCGATGGCTCATATTGTGTTGAAGAATTTTCTTTGCAATCCCTTCCTATAGTCTAGATGTTTGATTGTGGTTCCCATTTTTATGTTCTATGTCATGGTAGGGTTCTCCTTTCCTCTTTACCCCACTTGGTCACATGTTTGGCTAGTAGGTCATTTGGCTTACCCATTTATGTGCCTTCTTTGTTAATATAGATCTCTCTTGGACCTCACGTAGTAGTTAGGGTGTTGGTTAGTTATAGAGCCTCCACTGGGTTCCCAAACATTCCTAGTTGGTTAGGGCATGTGCTTTGAAACATTTACTTAGTCCAAATTTTACCCAAAACTGAGTGGCCTTGGCATGGGAACCAAACCACTGCTTCAAAAAATGCTACCATGCTTGCTAAAGGTCCTTTTCATTCTCCATTTGGTCTTGGATCTCTCTCTTCTACCAAATAGTCAGCTCTCTAGCAGCCATGTGATCTTGTTTGACGTTCCAGAATCCAAACTCTTGGGTCAATGGGGTTTGCCGTTTCCATAAACCTTCCATCTATTAAGAGGCAACTACTACATGTGGGTACTTTCCTCTCCATCTAAGTCACCACGTTCAAGTTCAACAACCTTGGAGTTCGACAAAAAATCGACAATGAAATTTTTTGTAATTAAATTCAGCAATATATTCAACAAACTACAACATTTAAAAATGTAAAGATATATGTAATATAATGAAAATAGAAATTAAAACCCTAGCCACAGAAGGGAAGCAATTTGAAAGGGTGTCAACATCGGGAAGGGAACCAGCAGCGACACAAAGGAAACTCATTGGATGGAGGAGTCTGCAACTGCAGCTTGTGCAAAGGAAAGTTGGACTTGGAAACTAAAAATGCATGCAAGGTCAAGCTAAGGAAGTGAGAACTACATAGAGCAGAGGAGTATGCAATTGCAAAGGGGAGACAAGATATACATCAAGCAACTCAAACCTTGAAGGAAACAAAAACCGCGAAGCAAAAACATGTGGAGCAGGAAGCTACGGTTTAATTTTTTTCTCTATCGAATTTTGACACCAAATTTTAACAATCCTCAATTTTCCACTAAATTAATTCACCTTGAAGTTCAAATTCAAGATTGAGTTCAAATTCATCTTGAGATTTGCTAATTCTAGGTTGATTTTATTCAAATTACCATCAACTTCGGCAAATTTCAAATTTCAAGCAAAAAGATTGTTGAATGCGATGGCTTAGCTCTCCATTTGGCTTAGATATTCCTTCGTTGCTTTAGTTAGCTTGATTGAGGTGTTTGGCTCCATCATTATTCCCATTTATTCATCTAATCTCTCCTACTCTAGGGAAGCATCAGTGTGAGTTTGTGGCTGAGAAAGTAACCTAGGAAAGTCTCTGCTGGTTAAATCCCTATGGCGTGCAATATTTGTGTCTAGAGTATGGTGCAGGGTAATCAGGGAGAAATATATGAAAGATTGGAATATTCTATATTGGTTTCGCAAAAACAGCATTGGCACAACAGGCGAATTGGCCATATAGCGCAGTTTTTATAAGGTTGAAAAATTCTTCTTAAAACAACTGGTGTGGAATTTGGGTTCTGGGCACTCCATCATTATTAGAGTGGATCCGATTCAAGGAGCGGGTGGGGACTGCTTCATTTCTGAATCACTACGTGCCTTTCTTTATAGAAATGGTATTATTTTCTGGAATCAACTGATTTTTACATGGCGGGATTTTCTTCCAATATGGAAATCTCCACAACATCTGGGAATGTTTCGTTAAATGGCCAAGAATGGCTGCAAATATCTGCTGGTTTGAAAACTCTGGGGATTTGCCGAGAGGTGCATTATGATAGACTAATGTGGTCGAGTAAATTGAAAACAGATAATGTTTTGGTGGCGGACATATATGATAAGTTGTGCGGTGTTGGAGGGTATTTGGCAGACCCTATTTTGTATGACCTGTGGAAAAGTCGCATTCCATGCAAAATCATATGTTTCTCATGGTTAGTCTTCCATAATACTTATTTTACTTGGGAGAATCTGAAAAAGCGAAAATGGCATGGACCAAGCATGTGTGTGATCTGCAAGCAGGAGGAGGAAAACAATGTTCATCTATTTCTCAAGTGCCGATATGTAACTCAGGTATGGGGAAAGCTAGCTTTATTTTTTGACTTCCCTTATAAACAATTTCATAACATTGCAGACTGTATGGGGTGGTGGAACAAGCAAAAGCCGGCCTAGAGGATAATTCCACTCCTTCTTTTCTGGTCCATATGGAAGTCAAGGAACAAGCACATATTTGAGGACTGGGATGAAGATTTTGGTCTGATACATGAGAAGATCATTTCATTACATTCACTTTATCCTGTTAAAGACAATGTACAAAAACAATGAAGCTTTCAAAGAGTATTTGCCGTCACATGGTATATCCGATTGCTTTCTTTGACGGTGTTGCTCAAAACACTGTATGTGGTTGTGGTTGTGGCATATGGCTAGTTATGTCTATTGATCTGCAGTATCGTGCTCACTGGAACGTTGGTATGGGTACTAATAACAAAACCGAGGCAATGGCACTTTGGGGCATCTTATGGCTAATAAGTTTTTTCAATATCCCAGAGGTTCATATATATGGCAATTCTAAGATTATCTTGGATCATGTAAAAGGAAAAGCGCATATCAATCAACCCACCCTCCTTGGTCGGTTAAGGAGAATAGATTGCCTTTGGACACAGATTGGGTGCCCCCCAATGAGTCACACAGGAAGAGAACACAATCAGATTGCGGATGCGCTCTCAAAGAAAGGATTGCTTGGAGAAATGGGTGAAGTTCAGATGATCATTCTTATGGAGGAGCATAATATTTGCGTTGTGGATTTCACGTTTCCGGGATAATATTTGCATATAGTATTGTTTTTCGACTTTCTGGTATAACTGTTATTACTTTTCTATGTTACAGGTAATGGTACACGTGAAGATATGCTTTTTGAAATACTGTGCATATTGTAGATTATTTCACCAGAAAGTTACGTTTTGATGAAATATCTGTTATTTCTATCTATTATATCGAACATATTTCTTATGCAGTACATTACTTGAGTATGGATGTTCATGAATTGTAATTGGTCAGTTTTATGTGGTTGGCTGTTTCTGGCAACCCGGATTATCTAGATTTATGATGAACATATTCTAGAGGTTTCTTTGATGTACATGAACCATCAGATTTATATAATATATAGCTTTTTTCATACTGAAAAAAAGGGCACAAAGATCATCACACTTGCATATATTTAATTTTATTTGTAGTTATATCTTGGCTTGCTTGTTGCTTTTGCTCTATTTCATTTGGATATAGCATATCCTAATTTTCTTTTGCAAGAAGAAGAGCACTACAATGGTAAATAGAGAAAGTCCTAATGCTTTCTGTTTGATTGTTGTTTGTGTTCCCTCTCCATCCCAAATAGCTTTCATTTTAGTATTTCAGACTAGCCTGGATCAACATCTAGCTAAAGGGTTTCCCCTCTTAGAGACAAAACAAACCCCAGATTTTGTTTGCAGGATCACTTGAGATTTCATTATAATTATTTCATGGTTATTTATTTCCTGTCCTAAATAAACCATAACCTGCTCATCACATAAAGCCTAAACAGTTGTCCTCCAACCTAGTTTTCCCTATTTCACCAAAAAACAGGTGACAGACTCCAATTTCCTTCCAAGCACTCAAGCTTGGGGCTTACCTCTTTGGTGGTGTTGATAGCATGGTACCTCACTGTAACTATCATACTACAATTGGAAGTGCCAAATTATAAGAAAATATACAACCACCTTAATAAAAAAACATTTCGACTAAAGTGTAGTTAATATTTAAGTCAATTAAGGAGCTCTGCTAGGGTTTTGAGGATCTATGTATGATCAAAAGTTTTCAGTGACCCTCATAGCGACCCAGATTATCACTGCTTATACATGGTCGAGAGATCATGTGCCAAATTCACCAACTTGTTATCAAATTTTTATCGAGCTCCCCTCTGGGCAGCTGCTTATTAGGGTTTGCTCCTCAAAGCTTATTTGAGATCTCAAGTTTTATTTAGAGCTCCGAGTGAGTATTCCCTCAGGCATACAGTGCCTACTTTTTCAAGGTAAGAAGTTGGACGATGCTTCTCCCCTCTCAATTTACAACATTGGTAAAGATGCAACTGTTTTCATGGTTTTTTGTCTACGATGGGGTATTGGAGGCAATCCTTCCTACTCTCGAACTTTTTCTTATAAAGATGTTGAGTTCGAATTCAACTTGAGATTTGCTAATTCTAGGTTGAATTTGTTCGAATTACCATCAACTTCAGCAAATTTCAAATTTCAAGCAAAAAAATTGTTGAATGTGATGGCTTAGCTCTCCATTTGGCTTAGATATTCCTTCATTGCTTTAGTTAGCTTGATTGAGGTGTTTGGCTCCATCACTATTCCCATTTAGTCATCTAATCTCTCCTACTCTAGGGAAGCATCAGTGCGAGTTTGTGGCTGAGAAAGTAACCTAGGAAAGTCTCTGCTGGTTAAATCCCTATGGTGTGCAATATTTGGGTCTAGAGTATGGTGCAGGGTAATGAGGCAGAAATATATGAAAGATCGGAATGTTCTATATTGGTTTCGCAAAAGCAGCATTGGCACAACAGGCGGATCAGCCATATGGCAGAGTTTTCATAAGGTTGAAAAAAACTTCTTAAAACAACTGGTGTGGAATATGGGTTCTGGGCACTCCATTATTATTAGAGTGGATCAGATTCAAGGAGCGAGTGGGGACTGCTTCATTTCTGAATCATTATGTGCCTTTCTTTATAGAAATAGTATTATTTTCTGGAATCAACTGATTTTTACATGGCGGGATTGTCTTCCAATATGGAAATCTCCACAACATCTGGGGATGTTTGGTCAAATGGCCGAAGAATAGATGCAAATATCTGCTGGTTTAAATACTCTGGGGATTTGCCGAGAGGTGCATTATGATAGACTAATGTGGTCGAGTAAATTGAAAACAGGTAATGTTTTGGTGACAGACATATATGATAAGTTGTGCGGTGTTGATGGAGGGTATTTGGCAGACCTTATTTTGTCTGACCTGTGGAAAAGTCGCATTCCATGCAAAATCATATGTTTCTCATGGTTAGTCTTCCATAATAAGAATTTTACTTGGGAGAATCTGAAAAAGCGAAAATGGCATGGACCAAGTATGTGTGTGATCTGCAAGCAGGAGAAGGAAAACAATGTTCATCTATTTCTCAAGTGCCAATATGTAACTTAGGTATGGGGAAAGCTAGCTTTATTTTTTGATTTCCCTTATAAACAATTTCATAACATTGCAGACTGTATGGGGTGGTGGAACAAGCAAAAGCCGGCCTAGGCCCTAGAGGATAATTCCGCTCCTTCTTTTCTGATCCATATGGAAGTCGAGGAAGAAGCACATATTTGAGGGCTGGGATGAATATTTTGGTCTGATACATGAGAATATCATTTCATTACATTCACTTTATCCTGTTAACGACAATGTACAAAAACAAATGAAGCTTTCAAAGAGTATTTGCCGTCACATGGTATATCCGATTGCTTTCTTTGATGGTGTTGCTCAAAACAATGTATGTGGTTGTGGCATATGGCTAGTTATGTCTATTGATCTGCAGTATCGTGCTCACTGGAATGCTGGTATGGGTACTAATAACAAAGCCGAGGCAATGGCACTTTGGGGCATTTTATGGCTTATAAACTTTTTCAATATCCCAGAGGTTCATATATATGGCAATTCTAAGATTATCTTGGATCATGTAAAAGGAAAAGCGCATATCAATCAACCCACCCTCCTTGGTTGGTAAGGAGAATAGATTGCCTTTGGACACAGATTGGGTGCCCCCCAATGAGTCACGTGGGAAGAGAACAGGATCAGATTGCGGATGTGCTCTCAAAGAAAGGATTGCTTGGAGAAATGGGTGAAGTTCAGATGGTCGTTCTTATGGAGGAGCATAATATTTGCGCTGTGGATTTCACGTTTCCGGGATAATATTTGCATATAGTATTGTTTTTTGACTTTCTGGTATAACTGTTTATTTTACTTTTCTATGTTACAGGTAATGGTACACGTGAAGATATGCTTTTTGAAATACTGAGCATATGGTAGATTATTTCACCAGAAAGTTACGTTTTGATGAAATATCTGTTATTTCTATCTCTTATATCAAACATATTTCTTATGCAGTACATTACCTGAGTATGGATGTTCATGAATTGTTATTGCCAATTGGTCAGTTTTATGTGGTTGGTTGTTTCTGGTAACCCGGATTATCTGGATTTATGATGAACATATTCTGGAGGTTTCTTTGATGTACATGAACCATCAATTTATATAATATATAGCTTTTTTCATACTGAAAAAATAAAGGGCACAAAGATCATCACACTTGCATATATTCAATTTTATTTGTAGTTATATCTTGGCTTGCTTGTTGCTCTTGCTCTATTTCATTTGGATATAGCATATCCTAATTTTCTTTTGCAAGAAGAAGAGCACTACAATGGTACATAGAGTAAGTCCTAATGCTTTCTGTTTGATTGTTGTTTGTGTTCCCTCTCTATCCCAAATAGCTTTCATTTTAGTATTTTAGACTAGCCCGGATCAGCATCTAGCTAAAGGGTTTCCCCTCTTAGAGACAAAACAAACCCCAGATTTTGTTTGCAGGATCTCTTGAGATCTCATTATAATTATTTCATGGTTATTTATTTCCTGTCCTAAATAAACCATAACCTGCTCATCACATAAACCCTAAACAGTTGTCCTCCAACCTAGTTTTCCTTATTTCACCAAAAAACAGGTGGCAGAATCCAATTTCCTTCCAAGCATTCAAGCTTGGGGCTTACCTCTTTGATGGTGCTGATAGCATGGCACCTCACTGTAACTATCATACTACAATTGGAAGTGCCAAATTATAAGAAAATATACAACCACCTTACTACAAACATTTCAACTAAAGTGTAGTTAATATTTAATTAAATTAAGGAACTCTACTAGGGTTTTCAGGATCTATGTATGATCAAAAGTTTTCAGCGACCCTCATAGCGACCCAGATTATCACTACTTATACATGGTCGAGAGATCATGTGCCAAATTCACCAACTTGTTATCAAATATTTATCGAGCTCCCCTTTGGGCAGCTGCTTATTAGGGTTTGCTCCTCAAATCTTATTTGAGATCTCAAGTTTTATTTAGAGCTCCAAGTGAGTATTCCCTCAGGCATGCAGCGCCTACTTTTTCAAGGTAAGAAGCTGGACGATGCTTCTCCTCTCTCAATTTACAACATTGGTAAAGATGCAACTGTTTTCATGGGTTTTTGTCTACGATGGGGTATTGGAGGCAATCCTTCCTCCTCTCGAACTTTTTCTTATAAAGATGTCGCCCATGCTCGCCCCGCCCTCCCCGCCAAGGCAATTACTGGGTCATTTTGATGGAAAAATCTAAGGAAGTTCCCTCCCTAGAAATATTTTACTCATATCTGGAGGATCTTCATCATTCAGAGGCAAGCTTAATCTGTCATTTTAATGGCTTTTGGCCCCACACGGCTGATCTCTACCAATGGATCCATTCTTATGGACTAAGAATTGCAAGGTTATTTTCGGCTCAAAAGGCTTCCTCATTGTGTTATTTGCGGAATCGAAAGATTATCAGAAATCTTTATCTAAAGGGCCCTGGTTTGGGGGAAATGTTGGATTGTTTTTAACCCCTTGGTTCCCAGATTTTGACCCTTCCACAGCTGTCATTACCAAGATGCCAATATGGATCAAGCTTCCTAATCTACCAGCTCACTTGTGACACTATGTAATCTTTCAGGGCATTGGAGACTCTCTAGGTTGTTAGCTTACTATTGATGTCTCTCATGGCCAACTTGGTGTATACACCTATCGCAGAATTTGCGTTGAAATCGATATCAATAAAGAGCTAACACACGAAATCAATTTAAAAATTGGTGATGTTCACTGGACCTAGGCTCTAGAGTTAGACTATGCGAATACTACTTCTCATTGCCATTTCTGTCATCAAACAGGCCACTTACAAAATTCTTGCCCGGTGTTTAATTTTCAACACAAGCGGAACATCCACAATTCCATATCTAAAAGTTGGAAGCTCTGCAACCCTCCTATGGAGGGCAAGGCCTCCTGTACATTGAACAAGGATGATGAAGAAGTTGATGATAAAATCCATCCGGGTGAAAAGGTCCAAGACTCAAGGCCTCAAACATCTCCTGCGACTCCTAGTGTGGACCATGCTCCTTCGACAAGCACAGTGATATTGAATAGTAATGCTTCTCTGAGTATATTGAAACGAGTTCATGAGTCGACTTCTTCAAACTCTGATAAGGAATCTCCTTCAATGCGCAATGATAATTTGCAGAACTTGGATCAAACTTCCTTCGGAAGGTTGGGTCAAGGTTTCAAAAAAGAAAGGAAAGAAAGGTTGCCTTGAGGATCAGCCCCAATTTGGATAATTCACCTCTCTAGTTGTTTCTTTTGTCCATTTGCATCTACTTTGCTATTCTCAGTACCATTCATCTCTACTTTGAAACGGTTAGTATAGGGCATACTGTCCCAGAAAATGAGTCATGATGGCCAATGATGTAACTTTATTTCTGTTTGATCAATAGACTTTTTGGACTTACAAAAAAAATATTTAAGTAAATTAAACAAAAACAGGTACATCAGCAAATATCCCACTGTCTTTGTGACTTTTAGAGTTCAATCAAATCAGAAGCAGAATTGAAATTATATAATACATATCAAAAATATGGGTTGTAGAGTACCTGTGATAGTAAGAGTTCAGCTAGGACACAACCTAATGACCATATATCGATTGCAGTAGTATACTCTGTAGCTCCAAAGATAAGCTCTGGAGCTCTGTAGTACCGAGAACATATATATGATATATTTGGTTCCCCTTTCACCTAATCACACAAGAAGGTGAAACTTTAATATGAACTAAAAAATATAAAAGAAAGAAAAATTCTGAAAGGCTGCTCGCACGGAGGATCAAAACTAGCATGAAATCTGTAGTCTCGATGTAGTACTCACTAACACTTTGGCACTGCCAAAATCGCAAAGCTTTAACTGATGTGTATGTGGATTCACCTGCATGTTTTTAGCCATTGTGATGGAGAATCATTAGTTAGCATTTTATGCAAAGCCTGTGAGGGTCAGCCAGTAGAACAAAGAAAACTAAAGAAAACAGGATACCAGGAGATTTTGTGGTTTTATATCACGATGACAAACGCCAACAGCACCGTGAATGTAAGCTAGAGAACGGCATATCTGAAAACAATTCAAATAACAAAAAGATAAAGAAACATAAAACATAAAATAAAAAAGAAAATAACAAATAATGCACTCACAGAACAAAATAAAGCCAGGTCTTCATATACAGCATCATCAAACTCAACGTACCTGGTATGCATACAGTTTAACATATAATAATGGCATCCGTTGGTTCACCCTATTATAGTGCTTAGAAATTCGGTAAACTGTCTCAGGGACATACTCCAGTACAAGATTAAGGTAAAGCTCATCGTTATCAGTCGTTGAAAAGAAACAATGCTTAAATTGAACTATATTAGGATGGTCAAGCATGCGCATAACTTGCAGTTCTCTATTCTTGTATCTTTTGTCCTGCAGCACTTTCTTTATGGCAACATGTTCACTAGTTTCTAGGCACTTTGCCTGCAGCAAGGAAAGCCAATCTCAAAGTATGATCAACAGTGTCTCGACCGTAACTACATAATCAAAGAACATGCACAAATTAAAAGGGCAATGCAAAACACAGAAAACCCTTTTATGCCAAATTTCTTTGGTGGAAAGCACCAACTTCAAGGAATAACAGTCTTAAAATGGGTATATGTCATTACTAACCACTCCCAAAATTGGTACACGTCAAACCTTGCATTTACCTGGAACACAATTCCGAAGGAACCAGTGCCAACTACCCGTTCTGCCATGTAACTGATGGTCTGTAACAGTTTCCCAAATCAAAACTTGTACTTACAATAGAAAATTTCAACTGTTCCCAAATAAGCATAAAAAGAAATCACCCTGAATGACACTTAGTTCTGTGCAGAAATTACGAGCTATACCATTTTATCAATATGCCTCCAACTTACAGCGGAAAAGTAAGGACAATTTTGCAAAAATCAAACACAAACCTGCTTCGGTTGCCCATTTCGTCCACCTATTGTGGTGGCAATTATGTGGCCTGTTTCTGTTCCATTCCCGTTGACAACTGCCGCTTCAATTTCCTAGATTTAACTAAAAGTTGTCAGACCTTCCAAAAGGTTCTTTTACAAGACCCACCAGAACCGTTCCAATTCAGAATCGCCACTGGCGAAACAGTAATGAAATCTAAATCACCTATTTTTTGCTTGCTAATTCAACCTATGTTCGGAAACCGAAACATGATTAACGTCTTTTATATTGAGTCCAATAACTGGCTCTGAATGCTGGCTTAAGAAAAACCTTGTTTTTCCACATTTACATAAAACGAAAAGAGATTTTTTGAGGAACAGCCATTAACCTTGTCATCAACATTATCAGATTTGTCGTCTCTGATTTTCATCTCATGCATCTCTTTTGGAAGCTTATCGACACCACTATTTCCAGTCTTTCGAAATCCTGTCGTGCTCGAAGTGCCCACAATTCCAACCACCGACGAATCAACAGAACCCGCCATTCGCTGCTCCGCAGCTTCACCTGCACTCGCAGCAGAAGCAGATGCTTCCAGAATGTGTGTCCCTCCTCCTTCCTGTTCAAACTTCGCCCTCTTTGTTGCGGCGTCTCCACCCTAAATCCTCACAAAACCAAGCATGATGACGACATATTCAGCCATTTTAAAGGACGAATAAGGAAGAAATTAGAGATATTCTTAACATTATGGAGGGATTTACAATACAGTGAAAGAATCAGCAGAGCAGCTACAAATCTTATTCTGAAGAAGAAAAAAAAAAAAAAAAAAAAAAAAAAAAAAAAAAAAAAAAAAAAAAAAAACAGAAATTCATTAGACGGTCAAGGAAGCATATAATATCCAAAGGAAAGGGTTTGAAGTGATTTTAACCAGAGGATCAGAGACGGAGGAACGGCCGGAAGCGAAGCTCTTGAGACGTCGCATGACATGCATGACACCGACTCTTCACCGCCTCCATCCCCAAGCTAGCACGGCCTCCTTCATCTGTTAGCCCTATTTATTAATCTGCCAACCCCACGATAACCAGAAAGCAGGATAGCCTTACTTTACGACCATGGCCGATCAGAGAATTTCATGGATGGAGCTCAGCTTATCCTTCTCTGTTCAGCCAGCAAGAGGCATTATTTTTGGGGGGCGGTTTATTTTAATTGGGAGGGTGGTCTCCGGTCTGCGACCGGTCATCCGTCGCAGATGCAACCTCGTTTTTTCCCAATGGTTTCAATATTCAACGCCTTTTTCCACGGTCACCAGTTTCGATTGTCTCCGGTCAGAAGCCTCCCGCCGGCGCTCGTTTCTAGTTTTGCGGCAACACTGTTCCAACGGTGAACATGCTTGGCCACGTGGAATCTCCGCATATCCTTGCGGGAAGGCCCGCTCATCCTGGATCTCTCCACTTTATCTTATTTTTAAATATTTAAACCGGGAAAGTAGCTCTAATGAGATCCTTTGCCATGTGTAATATGTTTATATTTTTCATTTTAATCTTAATAATGATCAAACTAGTCCATAGGACTCGTGAAAGATTAAGTACTTGAAAAGAGGAGAATCGCAAATAGAAGAAAAAAAACAAACAAACAAACAGCAAACAATAAATACCTAACCATTCACTCTTAATAGATATATCTTAACATATATTTAAAAGTATATATAATATTTAAAATATTTTATACTTAAAAGGGATATACTATGTTAAAAGAGATTTTATATTTTGATGTTTTAGTGGTTATGGTTTATAAGAAAGAATATGAAAGGATGTAGGAGGGTTACGAAGAAGATTATTCATTGGACAGTTTTACATACTTTGACATTTGAGTGGAGTTACGCTAATTGTTTCTGGCTTCACCCACTCCATCGAAAGATCATGTAAGCGAGCACGGGTTAGAGATGAAGGATATGGAAGCGTCACTACAGGACCTGGACCTCACTCAACCGGCCGCGGCTGTTTTGGAGGGGTTTATAGACCTAGTTGAAGGCACAAGCTCACCTTTCCTCTCAATATCGTTGCCTTCAAAGTTATTAACACGGAGTGAGCAAAACCAGCGACCAATTGGTTTTTCGAACAGAGAGGGTTTCTTGGTAGCAGGGTCGGAAGGACTGGGTCTTGGCACAACCGCTCCGGCAAATCCTCAGGCAACAGAGCACATCCCTGTTAGCAGATCCAAACCCTACACAGAAGGTTTCCCAAATTTCGCACTCGGAAGCAATGCTCCGCCCTCAAGATTTTTTGAAGGCATAGCGAATAAGGAAGTGGAGGGGGACGAGACCTGTGCCTCGGGCTCCAATGATAACCCAGTGAGAGTTGAATGACAATAACACTACGACCTAGGCCCAAAGGCGAAGACTAGTAAGAAATCCAAACTTTCCAAAGCAAGGGAAAGGGGTCGTCTGCTCGTTTTGGGGGAAGGAATCGGCATTGACAGAAAGTACAGTGTTGGTGGGCAGAGTCCGAGGTCGAAACTATTCGTCGGGTCAATTGAAGAGATGGACAATGGAAGTATGGGGCAATGTACTAGAACAACTTCCCACGGTTTTGTTAATGCCCAGGGGTTGGTTTACCCTAATCTTCTCTAAGCCGAACCATGTGAACTGGGTGTTGACTTGCTACTGGCATTTGGAAATGATCTCGGTCCTCCTCAAACGTTGGACACCTCTGTTCGACCCAGAGAAGGAAAGCCTAGGCGCAGGGCCAATATGGGTTCGGCTGCCGAGGCTCCCACTACAATTCTGGTCTGAGGATATCTTTTGGGTGATAGGCGACTATTTGGGCGCATACCTTGATCACGATAGATCGTATATGGACTCGAGGGTTGTGACAATGGCTCGAATACTTATTCCCCTGGACACAAGAGAGGGCTTGGTGGAAAGTTATCGCTTCTAGATGGGCAACATTATCCGTTGGCGGGAGCTGGATTATGAGGGCATTCCCTTCAGGTGTCGGAGATGCCATGAGGTTGGCCACCTTTACAAATCATGCCCCCTGGTCATTCGGAGAAGGTTGAGCCCCACGAAATGCTTCGCAGCAACTTGTATTCAAACAGAGTTGGGGATGGAGGATCTCAACGCGCTTCAGAGCAGCTCGAGGAAGGGTCTGGACGAGTCGTCTTCTGTGCAACCCGAATCAGGCACTTGGTCCATGGAAGCCCCAATTACCAGAGCGCGCACTAAGGAAAACATTGGCTTTTCGGGTACCTCTTCTCCCCTCCATACTCATTTTACAAATGAATGCATGTTATCTGTTACTCCATCTTCAAATTGTAATTCAAATTTTGCTTCCAATCTTGGTAAATTGAGCCCCGTCATCTTCCCTGTGGCTTCTGCCCCTGCGCCCATCCTGAATACCCCTTGCTCTACTGTCTATCAGGATCTCTCTGGTGACCCATCTGGGGATTCGACCTCTGGTACCACCCACTGTTACAACCTATGCTCCAATCCACCCTCCCTCCATGCCTTCGGACTGGATGAGGACCCACACCCTCCCCTTCCTCCCAAGGCCCCTCGGGACAGACAATATCGTCTCTCAAAAGCAATCAAAAGGGCCAGCCTTGAGGTGGCTTCAGGAATCCAGACTCCCATAGACCAGGTCCTTATAGCAAAGGAGAACACTGCAAAGGTTGCCCATGAAAGGCCTCTCTTTCAACTGCAGGGGTTTAGCCAGCCCGTATAAAAAATTGGCGCTGAAAAGACTATGTTTATCAGAAAAAAATGGACTTCCTATTAGTGCAAGAAACCCTAGGTGATGGTCCCTTGGTACATAAAACCCTAATTTCCTTCCTGTCAAACTGGGAATTCTTTTTCTTGGATGTGAGAGGGCATTCGGGGGGTTGTGTCGTTGGTTTCAATAAAAAATCAATCAAGATCTCAAATGCCTGGGGAGGAAAAGGTTTTTTGGGAGCTGATTTCATTTCCATCTCGCTTAATATCCCCCTAAGGATTATTAACATTTATGGGCCCTGTCTGAATAGAAAGGTTTTCTGGGAGAGTCTACTTCAGGAGGACTTTATGCAAGCCTAGAATCTGATCATTGGGGGAGACCTTAATTTCTCCCTTGGGCTTGCAAAGTCATGGGGTCATAGGGCCCAATTAGATGTTTTAACGGGGTTCTTTGAAAACCTGTTGGATGGCCATGACCTTATAAGCATTGATTCAGCTCACATCATGCCAACCTGGAGGAATCGCAAAACAGGGGAGGATGCCCTTGCATGACGGCTATACCGTTTCCTAATCAAATTTCCATTATTAAATTGCCTCGCACATATTCGTCAATGGGTTGGTTCGGGGGGATGCTCTGACCATTCCTCGATTTTCCTGGAAATCGAGGATGCAAACCTCAAACCTAGATCCCCATTCAAATATAATGCAGCATGGCTCAGCGATGATGAATTCCATGTTATGGTTAAGGATTGTTGGACTCATTTTAGTCGGGATGCAGGTCCTCCCCCAACGACGGTCATATCACTCAACCTTGCCCGACTAAAAGAAAAAACTATAGTTGGGTTAAGGCCAAGTAGAAAAGGGATGGTGAGGAGCTAAACTAGATTGAATCAGAGCTAAAACATCTGGAATCACTGGGACTGACCAGTTATGCCTCTCTTCAATCGAAGGATCATCTTATAAACCTGGAGAAAGAAAGGATCAGGTTGTTGAGAAGGATCGAGGAGACCTGGTGCCTAAAGAGCAAAGCTTTATGGTTAAAATCGGGTGACGAAAATACAAAATGTTTCCAACAGTTCGCCAGGGGTAGGAAAGCGATCAATACAATCTGGGAACTAAAAGACTAAAATGGCAGAGAAGCCAACTCATTTGCCCAGCTTGCGGACATGGGAGTTAGGTACTTCTCAAACATCTATAAAAGTCCAAGGGGAACAAATATTCTTGAGATCCTTCAAGTAACGGAAGTCGTGCCTCGGTTTGTTGAGGATAAGGAAAGAGAGGCACTAAATCAACCGATCTCTTTGTGGGGAATGGAAGCAACATTAAAAAGCTTCAGCAAAGACAAAAGCCCAGGGCCTGATGGTTGGCCCATCGAATTCTACACAACTTTTTTTTATCTCATTGGGCAGGACCTACTGCTAGCCATTGAAGAATGCAGAACAAGTGGAAGGGTGTCTTAGGCTTTCAATTCTACCTTCATTGCCCTCATCCCCAAGGTGGATAGGCCCCAATCCTTTGATGACTTTAGACCCATCTCCCTTTGCAATTATGTCTACAAGATTACCTCCAAGATCATCACCCTTTATATTAAGCCAATCCTCTCCAGGATGATCTCAAAAGAACAATTTGCCTTCCTCAGCCACCGTCAAATTCATGAAGCCATAGGCGCCGCTCAAGAAATGCTTCACTCGATTAAAACTCTATCCAAGAAAGTTGTTATCCTTAAGATCGATCTATCCAAGGCTTTTGATAGAGTGAACTGGATTAATTTACAACTCGTGCTCACCCATATCGGGTTCCCTCATCAATTCATCAATTGGATAGTTTGTTGCTTCACTTTTGTTTCTTTTAGTGTCCTAATTAATGGGGCAGGTTCAGATTTTTTCCATGCCAAGAGAGGCCTCAAACAGGGATGCCCCTTCTCCCGATGTTATTCCTTCTGATTATGGAAGGCCTCAAAGACTTTTAAAATCGACAAGATCAAATGGAACCCTGGGAGGGGTTGAAATCAATGATAAAATTGTTATCTCACATCTTTTATCTGTAGATGATGTTCTTATTTTCTTAAATGGCTCTTATCGTGATACCTCTTGTTTCAAGTCAATTCTATCTCTCTTTTTTAAAGCCACAGGTATGGAGCCGAATTATGAAAAATCAACTATCATTTTTAACTCCTGTCTCCAAAATGAACAAAGATTTGTCTCCCAACATTTCAGTTTCGTCAAGCAAGATCTAGATTCAGGCCTGAAATATTTGGGATTCGGACTAAAGCCAAACAAGTATCGTATTGCAGACTAATCGTGGCTACGAACAAAAATCAAAAACCAAATAAATATATGGCAACAGAAATGGCTCTCTCGTGCGGTAAGCTTACCCTAATAAAATTAGTTCTAGAGGCAATACCAATCTATTGGATGTCACTGGCATGGATTCCTGAGGGAATTCTTCGTAGAATCCAAAATATTTATTGCAGATTCCTTTGGCGGGGTCAAAATGCCGGAAAATCTTTTGCTTGGGTTAAATGGGAAAGGATTGCCAAACACAAAAAATGGGGAGGATGGGGGCTGAAGGATCCCCAGGATTTCGCCAAAAGCCCTTGGAGCAAAAATGGGATGGCAAATCATAACCACAAACAACTTATGGAAGGAGGTTGTGTACAACAAGTACATCCACCCCATATAAATATCAGAATGGATTCGTAGCCCCAGTCACAACATCACGGGGGCTTCGAGCATTTGGAAAGCCATTTCCCACTCCTTTGACATTATCAAGCAAGGATTATCCTGGAAAGTTGGGGATGGGTCTCAGGTCAAAATTGGTTCTGATACCTGGGCTAGAAGTGGGAATGCACACATCCTACCTAGAGAGATGCGACAAGACCTAATGGCGGTGGTGGTAACACAGCTTTCCCACATTGCGGCCGTGGGACGCCCGACTTGGCCAAACATGCAGTGGCTAGCCTTTGAGAATGTGGGAATAAACGAAATATGGGGTAGGGAATGGCTGCATTTCGTGGGGGCATTGGAGGAAGCTAACATCCGGATCACTGATAAGGAGGATGATCTTATATGGGCAAAGGATCCCATTGGCAGATATTCCCCAAGAGCAGGTTTTGTGGCGATTATGGAGACTCGGGCCGTTCTCGCTGCTGCTTATGTAAAGTTCATCCAAAAGATATTGACCACCTCTTCCTTCACTGTCTGGTTTCAGTTGGAATTTGGAAATTTATCATTTTGGCACTCTCAATTCAAACCTGCTGGGCAGGACAGAATATAAATGAAGCTTGGCAGGTTTGGTGGTTGAGTGCTGCCACGCAAAAAATAAAAAACTTGCCTCTCATTGTATGCTGGGGAATATGGCTTATCTGAAACCAACGAATATTTCAAGGAAAAAACATTTTGGGGGAAACCACATGCAATCATATGCTAGCCATTTTCAACATGATCCCAAAGGATCCAATTCAGCGTCCCAGTAGAGTCATCAACCCCGAAATCATTGACAGAAGCCAGCCATGGGCCTATTTTGATGGTTCAGCTCAGCCTGAAGGCTGTGGTGGGGGGGTTGTTCTTCATTTAAAAGATTATGTTTTCTTCAAAATCAAAGTGGGACTTGGGAGGGGTACAAACAACTATGCCGAATTAAACAGCCTTAGACATCTCCTCCTTTTTGCAAGAGAACAACAATGCCACAAAATTTAGATTTTCGGGGACTCTCAGCTTATCATAAATTGGATCAATGGGACCTATAACTGTCACTTGCACACAATTAGAGATTTGGTGGAGGATGTTATATACTTAAAATCTCAGTTTGAGTTTTTTGTCTGCTCTCATATCTACAGGGAAAGGAATGAAGTCACTGATCTTCTATCCAAAGAGGCTGCGCGGGTGATCATAGGACACTGGTTGATTCATGAGTTTAGGGACAGGGCTTTTTTCCAAATCTACCACAGGCCCTTCATTGAAGGGGCATGATATCTACAGGAATGATCTATGTGATCATGCTTTTTGGCTCTTTTGTTTATTTTGTTTATATTACCACTGTTAGTTTATCTAGTTTACATACTTATGGCCCTGGTTTGCCATCGATCCTTCATGTTATGAAGGATGATATGTAAATATTATTTTTTGTCCACATGACTTTTGGACTGATAACTTTTTGGATAGTAGTGAAAGCATTTGTCATATGCTGGCATACAACATGTAATTTTCTTAATTATTAATGAAAATTACACTTTTTGAAAATGATCGTTCGATAATCAACATTGAAAATCCTAATGGGAAGAACTGAGTTGATTCGCTGCAGCTCCCGCGCATGCCCTTGACCTCCAGGTGATCTGATTGCAGCTACCTAGGCCACGGCCCCAACCATGGCCCCTATATCGGACCCTCCAGATCCCCCTTCGGAAGGGATGGATCCTCAAATTGCATTCTCTGCCTTAGTTAAATTGTTGCCTCCGCAACGCCCCAGGCCTACCCTCTCAAAATTTGTGAAGAAGCTGGATGGGCTCCAAGAGGTTCAGTTACCCCCAGTCTTGCCCCGCATGGCTGCTCTGTCCCTGGCTGAAAAAGGCCTCATAGGTCAATTCACAGGCCTCTGGCCTTCTCCAAAAACCGTTCAAAGATGGATGGAGAGGAATTGGACTGATAAAATTCAAGGGAAGATTTCCATTAGGTTTTGCGGGAAATGATATTTCACATTCCACTTCAAATCTAAAGAGGACAAGGATTTAATTTTCAGAAACGGACCCTACTTCATGGACTCCAGGGACCTGTACCTCAACAAATGGACTCTAGATTTTGACCCTGAACTGGATGTCCCCAGTGCCGTTCTAATTTAGGTTCGTCTTCCCCATCTCCCACTCCATTGCTGGGGAGACGAATCTGTGCATGCCATCGGGAATGCAATTGGCAAATACATCGACCATAGCGAACCAAAAGAGAACATGTAGGCCTATGCGAGGATTTGCGTCGAAGTTGACCTTGGCAAAGGACTCCCCGAAGCAATAAAACTGAAGGTGGACGAGTGGAGCCATATTCAACAGTTCGATTACGAGCAGATCCCCTTCAAATGTAAGGTATGTCACAAATACGGCCATTTTTCCAATTGATGTGCTAAACTTGTGGATGCAGAGAGCAGTGATCAAGAAGGCCAATGGGAACCTGTCAAAAAGAAGAAGTCTGCCCCGGCATCCAAAGCTCCTCTGAAATCTGACCCTTCTGTTCTCTGCCCCACCGTCCTTGCCTCCACATTATCCCTTTTCCCCCTTCCTCCCATCCCCCTCCTGATCCGCCCCTCCCCTCCTCTTCTAACCCTTTCTTTGTCTTATCATCCATAGATCCTCCCCCCGAGGATCCTTCTCTGGCCCCCTCTCTTCCCTCCGATCTTTCAAATCCTTCCCCCCTCCTAATCTCCCATTCGCAGGCTTCCCTCGATCCCCCCCTTCCTAGGCTCACAAGAAGCTCGTCCAAAGACCATGGTTCCTCCTGCGACTCCTTCAAGAAATCAGGTCCTAGTAGAAAATCTGCCAAGCAGCATAGAGACGAGAACACTTAGAAAGACATAGCCATGGGCACTCAAACCCCTATAGAAGCTTTCATCCTGGGGCAACACGAGAAGGAGGCATCTCAAGAGAGGGGAGCACCTCTCCGTAAGCCAAACATCCAAGGATGAAAATTCTATCTTGGAACAGTAGGGGTTTAGGGCATCCCTCCAATGTTTTAGCCCTCAGAGAACTTATACATAGTGAAAAGCCATAAATTATTTTGGTTCAGGAGACAAACTTGAGCAACAAGATATAAGAGGAATAATAGATCAGCAGAAACACTATATAGGTAGTACCAGCGACTCAAGAGGAGCTTCCGGAGGTATTGCTACCCTTTGGGCTCACAGCAAATGGAACTGCATTTCAGAAAATCTACACCAGCATTGGATCAGAACGGTCTTGGAAAATAAAATAGACAATCAAACAGTAATTATCTACAATGTATACGCTCCCAACCAATATAGAGAAAAGGAAAGATGCCGGGACGATTTGAAGGCAAGCATCGACGAGGAAACAACTATAAATATTATAGTGGCTGGTGATTTCAATCTGATCCTTCATGCCAATGAAAAAGGGGAGGATGCTTTTCGCCTGACCCCTTCAAAGGCCGTTTGGAAGCTATCATTAGGGACCATGAATTTGTGGATGTTGTTCCAAAAAATCGTAGGTATACCTGGAGCAACCGTAGGCTTGGATCTGGCAACATAATGGAACTGTTGTACAGGTTCCTAATAAATGTTTCGTTCCTCTCCTCCTTTACTGTGGGGTACGCTAACATTCTTTCCACTTCTGCCTTGGATCATTACCCCTTAATGCTCACATTGGAAACTCACTGCCCTCTAGGGCCAATTCCATTCAAATTTAGTCCGCTCTGGAGTTGGGACCCGGCAGTAAGAGATATTATTCAGAGATCCTAGAACCAGCACGTTGAAGGCTCACCAGGTTTCATCTGGGAAACCAAACTCAAGAGAATCAAACAGGCCATCAAGAGCCAATTACAAAGAACCTGAAGAGATCAAAAGAAAAATTAAAAATGATCTTGAATGCATCCAAAGAACGATAGAGGTTCATGGTCTCTCTCAACAGAATAAGGACCAAGAAGGTGCCCTTTACGCAAAGCTGAGCCATATAAACAGAGAAGAAGAGATAAAATGGAGACTAAAGTCAAGGCAGCTCTGGCTACAAGATGGTGACAAAAAGACATCTTTCTTCCACAAACAGGCCACGGCTAGAAAAATCAGGAACAACGTTAGCTCAATTTTGGACAATGAAGGTAATCAGCATAACACCCAAGAGGCCATCAGAAGGGCAACCACTAATTACTACAGAGAGCTTCTAACTGAAACCAAAGGAGAAGAGAATTACGTTGACTTTCTTCAATACTTTCCCAAGGGAGTTACCAAAGAAATGAATGACAGCCTGGTAAAAGAAATAGAAGAGGAGGAAATCAAAAGAACGATCTGGGCTATGAATCCTGATAAGGCTCCCGGGCCTGATGGATTCCCCATTTGTTTCTATAAGGCCTTTTGGGGTGTAATTAAAAAATACTTGACTAAGATGATCAGATGGATTCGGAGAAAGGGCAAAATAAGTGGATATACCAATGCCACTTTTTTGGCTCTCATCCCTAAAGAAAACAAGCCCACTACTTTTGCTCGGTTTAGACCCATTTCCCTCTGTAACTCCTCATACAAAATTCTGGCTAAAATCCTTGTTGCTCGCCTTAAGCCCCTCCTCCCCTCTTTGATTTCGGACAACCAAGGATGATTTATGGCCAACAAACAAATTACTGACTCCATTCTTTTAGTTCAAGAAGCCATCCACTCAAGCCTCTCTAGGAAGGAGAAAGGATTTATCCTCAAACTCGACCTCGCCAACGCCTTTGACAGAGTTAGACACCCCTTCCTTATTGTTGTTTTAAAAAAGATGGGTTTTGAGTTGCCCTTCATCAGCCTCATCACTGCTTGCATCTCCAGGCCTTGGATTTCCCCATTGGTTAATGGTAGACCGGGTGAAGCCTTTCAATCCTCCAGGGGTCTCAGACAGGGTTGTCCACTCTCCCTGTATCTATTTATTCTTATGGCTAAATCTTTTAGCCAAGCTTTGGACTACAACAGAGAATGGTCCTCATAACTGGAATCAAATTTGGAAATGGAGCCAAGAACATCAATCATTCTCAGTTCGCCGATGACACCTTGCCTATTGGAGGAGCCTCCACCACTATAGCAAGGAGGTTCAAGACTCTTTTGGACAAATTTATGGGGTACTCAGGAGGTTTGGTTAATCAGTTGAAAAGCTGTATTTTTGGATGGAATGCTTCAAATCAGGTCATTCATAAGATTGCTAATATCTTTGGTGTCACTTGCAACCTGAGTGGACGCATTTTTCCTATTTGGGCATGCCTGTGAGCCTAAAACCTCTGAAGGCAGGAACTTGGGACATCATCATTGACAAAGTGAAGCGGAAGGTGCAACAATGGGGTTCAGTTTGGCTTAATCTAGCAGGACGGCTCATCCTCCTTAAATATGGTATTTCTTCTCTCCCTCTTTATCGATTTTCTCTGTATCAAGCCCCTTCTTCTTTTCATAACAAAATGGAAGTTATCCTCCGTCACTTCCTTTGGCAAGGAGGGAAATCTGATAAAAAGAAATTCAATTTAGTCAGCTGGAAACAAGTCATTCAAACCCAGGACAGAGGAGGTCTCGGTGTCAGATCCCCCAAATTTCAAAATCTTTCCTACGGAGGGAAGATAGTCTGGAGGCTCATCACTGGTCCTTCAACATGGTGGAAAAGGGTTTTGGAAACCAAATACCTGAACTGCCGAAGACAACAATTGCTTGATTCGGTCATACCCAATAGAGACTCTTCAAAAATCTGGAGCCTTTGTAAAAAAGCTATCCCGTTCATTGCCCAGAACATATCCAAAGTGCCCAAGGGAGGAGACAGTATAAATATTGGCGCTGATAAGATTCTGGGACAACAACCTATAATAAGCCATGAAGAAACCATCCCTATTCTCTCCTTTCTCAGCAGCAAGGGTATCCATTTTCTGGATCAAATCTATAGCTGGGATCCTCTATCCCACCTTTGGCTGGGATGGTCCTTCCCTGATGTTCCCAATGCTCTCAATCCTAGCCTTGCCTTACTGCAGTCTTTCCTCCACAGCAAAGCCCCCATCAAAAAGAATGAGAGGGATGGCTTACGTTGGGATCCAACTGGCTCTGAATTCTTAGTTCGAGCAGCTCACCAACAAATCTGCCACAACACTTTCCCTATGCCAATATGGAACTCTTGGATAATGGTTTGGAAGTCAGAGGCTCTTCCCAAAATTAAAATTTTCATCTGGACCTTAAAAAAAAAGGAAAAATTCTAACAGCAGAGAATTTACAAAAAAGAGGTATCAATGATCCATCCTGCTGTCCCAACTGCTATGCTGCGGAAGAATCTATGCAACACCTCTTTGTAGACTGTTCTTTTGCTATTGATTGCTGGAAAGAATTGTATCCAATTGATAATTTCCCTTAGGTCGTCCAACACTCCATAAGTGAAGTGATACAATACTGGAAAAAGAATTGTCCTTGGAAAAATAAGAACAACAATTTAGTGCAAAGGGTCTGGAACATTCTCCCATACACCATGTTATGGTGTATTTGGCTAGTAAGAAATAGGAAAATATTTAAGGATAAGAATTCGACTTCCAGAACAGCCTGCAACAAGGCAAAAACTCTAGCTCTTGAAACTATCTAAGTCAAAACTCATAGTAATATTGATGCAACAGAGTATAGTGTGGAAGAAAGGAACTTCATCAGCTACATCTTAGACAAAAATCACAGCTTTCAGAATGGAAATATAATGAGAGCTCAGCGTAGACAAGGAACACATAGTTGGAAGATAAAGCTCAAAGAGGAGGAGTTTGCAATTTGGTTGCAAAAATGTAACTGCTTCTACCTTTTTTCGATGGAGCATCCAAGTCGAACCCAGGTATTGCAGGGGCAAGGGGTGTGATCTACAATGCCAATTGGGAATGTGTCCTCTTCTATGAATGGGGCTTAGGGAATATCTCCAATAACAGGGCAGAGGCATTGGCCCTATATCAAGGTCTAAAACAACTCAGCAGACTTGGTATAAGCTCAGCGAAAGTCTTTGGAGATTCTTCTATAGTTATTAGTTTAATGGCTCAAAAAAAAATTTCTCTGAATGCTCTCCTCCAACAGGTCATACAGCGCTACCAATTCTTGTAAATGACAATGGGAACACTACAGTTCCACCACATCCTTCGATCTTTAAATAAGCAAGCAGACAGGCATGCAAATAAGGCCTACGACAGGACAATCGACAATCTGTTATGCAATACAGAGGAGTCGCTTCAGTCTTTGCCATGATTCGTTTCATTCCTTCTAGTATTTATCCTGACAGCTCTACCAAGTTGAAACAGTATCGGATCCTCCAGGCTTGCAGCAGGATTAGCATCAGCGATCGAATATGGCAGAGAATCGTTCCCTTTCTCAATCTTCTGTCTCTAACCAAGTTTACTTATTCCTATCAGAATCGTATCTTCTCACTCTCGGTCAGCGCAGGCTCCAGGCTCCAATGCGACCTGGATGGTTTCATTATCCCTGTAAACAACGACACCAAATGGGGATGGCCCTCCCGCTGCTGGTAACTTATTTTAGATGACTTGCAAATGTCAGTTCTTAGTCTTTCAATTTGTCAGAATCTATATTAGCTTAGACTCTCTCAAAGCTGGAACAAGCCGGACCAAGGAGATAATTGCTCTCTGTAACTTCTTAGATCCAGAGCCTCCTCTGTATCTCTCATGTATCACAAGAACCTATGTTCCCGCTTCTTTTTTTTTTTTTTTTTTAATATAGCAACTGATTCTGTAAAAAAAATAAAATGAAAATTACGCTTTTTCCTATGAAAAAAGAAGGAACATGAAAGTAAGTATATTAAAGTTTTATTAAAATATAAAAGATTGACTTAAATTTTTAAGTAAAAATAAAGAGAGCTCTCTTTATTTAAGTTTTTAAAATTGAATAAAGGTCGTAGTGGTTATGGTTTATACAAAGGAACATGAAAGTAGATATATTAAAGTTTTATTAAAAAATAAAAGATTAAAACTTAAAATTTTAAGTAAAACTAAAGAGAGCTCTTTTTATTTAAGTTGTAAAAATTGAATAATATATTATTATAAATTTATATTTATTTTTTTGTGATTAGAGGAATTGGTTTTGTATTTTCATGATATAGAGTCGATTTCAACTATTGTTATTATAACCCTTGGGTGTTTACATATGCCCTTTTTACAAACACATGTAATTTGGGGAGATTTGAACCTTGAATCTCTTTGTACATAACATTATATTTTCACGACGCTTGCTAATTAAGCCACCCCTGAGGACATTATGAATTTATTTTAATTAAAATAATAATAATAATAATAATAATGCCCACGAGGCTTTGGATTGACGGTGAATGGGTGTACTGTTAAGGCACTCCTTGTGATAGGTCACTAGTTCAAATCCCCCGTGGGTGCTTACCTACCAAAATAATAATAATAATGTTACAGATATCGTGTATTTACATAATATTCAAATGCAAAATGCATTCACTAAATACAACATTAAAATCATAAATTAGAAAAGAGATAAGAACATTCATCTTTGTAAACAAGTCCACAACATTTGCAAATGGTAGATGTTCTACCCAACCATAAACCTCGCTGCTTTAGTTCTCTTGACAACAAGTCACCCCCAGCTACTTTTTTAAATCTACAAGAAGGTTGCCTCATATGGCCAGCGTGTAACATCCCAATTTATCTCCTTGGAAAATTTGTACTTAAATTTGTTTAAAGTTATGCATGGATATTTTCATTTTTCGATATAATGAGCACATGGATTAGATATACAATGGTTATTGTAAACATTGTAAATATTTTATTTTTCTAATTAATAAAATGATGATGACCAAGTCCAACGAACTATGAGTGCCTATAGGGACTAAGATACCACAAGTAGGGAAAGGTAAGGGGATCTATTAGGGGATTTATTTATTATTCCTCTATCTATATTATCATCTTCACCTTATTTAAATTGTCAGTAGTGTAGAAAATCAATTCATCAAAGTAAGGTGTCTCCCCTATACCCTATATTCTTGGAACAAGAAGAAATAGTGAGGGTGGGGAACTTCTTGTTGGGCAATTATGCATGTGAAATTTGAATAAAGAGGAAACAAGGCTTGGGAAAAGGGAGGAGAAGAGATTTTGTAGAGGAGAGGAGAGCATAAAACAAAGTGCCATGAACATATAGACCAAACTAGCTATAACAAGAGGTGGTTATACTTGTGAAAAAGAGCTAGAAAACCAAGACAAAATTGTAAGTATTTCTTTAGCATCTAAACTATTGAAATAGATTGAGTCAACAAATCAATCAACCTAGATCCAATCATTATAAGATCCAACATAGCACGATTTGAAGACAACAAGGCTGGGTTAAACTCGATAGCTCTTATACCATGTTGGGAAATGAACTTAAATAGTGAACAAATAACAAAATCTAAAAGAAATAAACAAAAGAGTACTCACATTCCAAGATGTTGGGTGGTATCTAAAGACATTGTTACAACACTTAAGCACAATGCATTGTGATAAAAACATCACAATTGATACAAATCATAATAATTACCATGCAACTTGGCATTAATATTTGACCCATAAGGCCTTTCATTTATAATGTTAAAGTCTAACTAATTCCCTTGAATTATGAAATATCAAATCCACAAATGAGTGTCGATCATTCCAACTATTTCCTTAAAATCCACCGTGTTACATTAGATAGTTAGTTGTTCTAGTCAACTCATCTTTTGTTAGCTAGTCCACCTTATCGCGTAGTAGATCCCTACAACTTAGTCGATCATACAATCAACTGCTTCGTTGGTTGACCACTCGATTGTCGTCAAACCGTTGACTGACTATCTTTTGGTAGTCGATCCTTTATCGATCAATCCTTCAACTGACTATCTCCAGAAGCTTCAAAGGTGTGATGAACCACAAGAACCTTAGGTTCCAACACCCCCTATTAGCACAACTTTGTAGAGGTTTAAGAGGTGAAATTATGTTTCTAGGAAACCCCCACCCCATATTTACAACTTCCTTAAGCCCGAGAATTTGTCGTAACTTAACAAACTTGGTTTCAACCAATGGTTTCATAAAGATATCAATAAGTTTATCATTTGTCCTACAATATAAAAGGTTGACAACCTTCTCTTGATTCAATTATGTCAAGTAATGAACATGATGTTTGACATGCATAATCTTACTATGTGTAATATGATTATCATAAACCTATATTGCACTTAGATTGTCATAATAAATAGCAGTTGAGGCCTCAACGGGAAACACAAGCTCTCCCAAGAGTTAATGAATCCAAACTTCCTTTATTCTTGTGTTAACTGCACCATGATTTCAATTATGTAGTCGATAGAAAGACTAATTGTTTATTGTATGACCAAATCAAGGGTCCAAAATTAAATAAAAAACACATAACCGTAAGTGGATTTTTTGTTATCACCATCACTTGCTAAGTTAGAGTTTGTGAACCTCACTAACAAATTTGAAGTTTGACAATATTTGATACCAAAGTGAGAGGCATGTAGTGAACAAATATTTTTGCAGCTTTCTAGTGGCTTTCTTGTGGATCCTACTTAAACTGAGAAACCACATTAACAACAAAAGAGATATCAAGTTAACTGAGTTAAGTAAATAAGACTACCAACCAACTATCGATAAAGGATAAAATCAACTTTCAAGATTGACACTCAACTAAAAAGTTGCAACACATGGCTTATGGTCATTTGTCTTAAATTATTTCAACAAATCCAATACATATTTTGATTGAGAAAGAAAAATACCACCAGATAATGGTAAAACTTGAAGACCAAGAAAGAAATGTAGAAGACCAAGGTTAATCATCTCAAAGGTGTTAGTGAGCTGACTCTTCAATATAAGAACATGTTCAAATATATTACCAGTGATAATCAAGTCATCAACATATACAAAAGCAATCAAAGTATCCTTTTTATGATGTAATGCATAAGGATTGTGATCAGGTGCACAACATTTGAACCTTATATTGAGAAAGAACCAATCAATATTAGCATACCAAGCCCAAGGACCCTGCATTAAATCATACCTTGACTTTTTTCAGTCGACAAACAAAATTTGAATCTAGCACAAAATTGAGGTGCCACTCCATGTAGATTTCTTCTTATAAATCACCCTGAAGGAAGGCATTCCTAGCATTCATCAAATGAATTTTCCATCCAAAATGAACACAAAAGAACAATATCATTCAAATAGTTTATCCTCGTGATAGGGGCAAAGGTTTTGGTGTAGTCAATGCCTTCTTGCTATGAAAAATACTTTTGTGACCAAATGAGTTTTATGATGCTTAATAACACCTTCATAAGTGAATTTGGTCTTATATACCCATTGATGTGGCATTCTTCCCTTTTGGTCAAGGACTAGGTCCCAAGTGTTGTTCTTTAAAAGAGAATCAAGTTTAGCCTACATAGCCTACTCCCATCCAAGTTGGCCTTGTGCATTAACATAAAAGTATGGATCTCAAGTGTCATGAACATGAGGCATCAATGCAATATCGACATGTTATTTCTGACTACAACTTCATTGTCCTGAGGAAATATCACCAACGTTAGGTCTAGTTGCTTAATTGTTTTCGTATCCCACTAACATAAACAAGGAGTATGTGAACTAGCATTTGCTTTAGAAAGATGATCAAGAGATGTTATAGTTTCAGTTAAGAGGATTGTTGGCAGTCAATCTAACCAATAGAACAATCAAAACACTAAAAAAGGGGATGGTCGATCCATTTTCTTCGACATTACCAAAGGGATCATTGTACAATTGTATTGAACAATTCAACAATGAAATGCCAAAATACTTATTGTCAAATATCACATTTATATTGGTCTGATTTGTTTATTGATGGGATCAGATAGTTGATAGGCCTTTGACTCTTCAAAAGAGCTCATTATGATACAAGCATGGCTCTTTGCATCCAATTTCTTTTTGTAGTTGTTGAAAATATATGTCAATGCAATGGATCCAAAAAATTTGAAGTAAACAAAGGAGGACTTCTTATCACACCATTGTTTGACCAATTGACAGTTTTAGTAGGAATAAGATTAATAAGGTAATTGGGACAGTAGACAACTTCATCCCAAAACTTTGTCGATAAATTTTTGGCCTATAAGAGACGTCAAGCCATTTCAACTAAGTTTTAATTCATATGTTCTACAACATCTAGAGTTTTGGGGACTCACCTTTTCGAGGAGATACCCAACTAAACAAGGAATTCTTAAAATGGTTGATTTACATGCTCTCCCCAGTTATCAAATCTCACATATTTAATGGGTTGACTGCATTGTTTCTCAACCAAGGCCCTAAATTACTTGAATTTTTCAAAGATTTGACTTTTATTCTTCGAGAAATGGACCCAAGTAAACCTAATGTAATCACCAATAAATGTCAAAATATACTTTTCACCTGTCAATGAAGGCTTACTTATGCCACAAATATCATCATGAATCATCTCCAATGGTTTATGAGCATGTCATGCTCTCCTAGAGTCAAAATGTGTTGGTTGATGCTTTCCTAACACACATCCTCTACATATTCCATTAGGTGGAAGGAATTTTGTAAGCCAACAACCATGTTTTGTATCGCGGTTGTCTTCAAACCTAAAAAATTCAAATGTCTAAATTGTCCATGCCAAAGTCGATTTTGATCGTCTGATTTTGCAATAAAGGCAGTTGGTTCAACATCTAATTGGGATAAGTGACGAAACTTACACAAACCATCCCTTAGCTTGAGAATCCCTTCAACAACAATTGACGCATCTTTCCTCAAACCTTTGACAACGAACCAATTCAGTGGAAAATCTATTTTTATTTTGAAATTGACAATAATTTTTTGCTTAAACTAGGCACATGATATATATTCATGATCTCGCCATTCTTGTAGTGTACATCATTGTGACCAACAATATCAAGAGTAAAATCACCTACAAGGTAAAACTTTTTCTCGATAATTTTATCCAAGGAGAAGAACAACGAAGCATCCTTCACCATATGATGAGTGCAACCTGAATAAGCTACACATTCATTCTACAAGGTGTGAGCATGTAATGCTTGAGTTTTGACTGAAAGGTGAAGTTTTAAGCCAATTTACTGATCAATTTGTCAACTGACATGTTTTATCCATTTACAATAATTGTAACAATCTTGGAAGACATCTTCAAAATTCTACTAGATCTGAACTATTCAAATAGGTTCCGATCAAAAAATTAATCTTCGTGGAGTCAATCACTACAAGATCTAAGTCAGGAAAATTTGAAGGCAATGTGGTTAGGTCAAACATGATAACTCTGATATCATATTAGGAAATGAACATGAATGGTGAACAGATAACTGAATATAAAAGAAATAAATTGAAGAGTATTTATGTTCCAAGATGATGGGTGGTGTCTAAAGACATCGTTACAACACTTAAACATAGTGCATTGTGATAGGAACAACACAATACATGATCAATTCAAATCACAATGATTGTCATACGACTTGATATTAAATTTGAACCCATAGGGTTCTTTATTTATAGTGTATAAGTCTAACCAATTCCCTTGAATTGTGGAAGAACTAGTCCGTAAATGAGTGTCACTTGTTCCAACCATTTCCTTGAAATTTGCTATATTATATCGGCTAGTTGATTATTCTAGTCGACTCATATTTCATCAACTAGTTGAATACCTGAGTCCACCTAACCATTAAGTCATTCTCAACCACTCAGTCGATCATTCCCCTACATTTTTGAAACAAGAAGTGGTGGGAGGAACTTCTTGCGAGATAGTTGAGCATGGGAAATTCGATAGGAGAAAATAAATGGGGAGAAATAGAGGGAAAAAGGAGAATTCTAGAGGATAAAAGAGCAAAAAATGAGGTGCAATGAACATGTAGAACAAACTAGACATGTGAACAAGTAGAAATGCTTATGGAAAGAGCAAGAGAATAGAAAGAGATAAATTGCAAGAAGTTTTTTGACATTGGCTAGAACTTTCTATGTCTTCTTTGAAAAGCGCAAGATGAAGAGATTTATCAAGGATTAAGAAACAAAAAACCAAGTGTTCATGTGCTATTAGATGCAAGTAATGTGGTTGCCTATTGTTGCTTTGTCATTTACAAAAATTGTGGGTGCCTCTTCAATAAATTTCCTATAAATTGAACCTAGAGACATTATTCCCACTTTGCCCCAATGATATCATAGCCTAGTAGGTGGTGGCGTTCTTCAATGAAGTAGCTACAATTATGTGGAAATCTCTTAGTCTATTGGTTGTTGCTATTCATCCACTATGTGCTCAGACAAGTCTTTAATTCTTGTTCTACGAACTCATTATTTAATTACAATTTCTTATAGAATGTCTGCTTGATGGGAAAATAATCAAAGATTAAGAATTTATCGAAATCTAAATTTTGTACAAAATCAGGGGGTCACTACATGTAGATTTATTTTGATAAGTTACCATGAATGCACTTTTAACATGCATCTCCAATCCAAAACGAGTAGTAGGGGACAAGACTAGTTAAATAGAATTCATCTTTGTGATAGAGGTTTTGGTTTAGTTGATGCCTTCTTGCTTTGAATATCCTTTTGTGACCAAACAAGCTTTATGAAATTGGACAACAACTTCATAAGTGAATTTGGTCTTATGTACCCATTAACACTTCATGACATTTTCCCCTTATGGTTGAGGAACTAGGTCCCAAAGTGTGATTCTTCAATAGATAAATAATTTTAGCATGCATAGCTTATTCCCATTCACGTTAACCATGTGTATCAACATAGAAGTATAGATCATGCCACATGAACATGAGCCATCATCGCAATACTAGCATGTTGTTTATGACTATGAGTTTGTCGTCTTAAAGAAGTATCACTATCATCAGTTCCAATAGCTTCAATTGTTTTACCATCCCACTAAGGCAAACAAGGTAGGTCCTAATTTCAGTTAGAGAGGATTGTTGGTCAGTTCAATTAACCAACAAAATGGTCAAAACACTGAAAAAGGGGACAGTTGATCCATTGCCTTCGATAATACTAAAGAGGTCAGTGTATAGTTGTTCAAAACAATTCAATAACTAAATTGCAGAAAACTTTTCATCAAATATCACATTTCTTCTGATAACGTTTTGCTACTTGATAGAATCAAATAATCAATAGAATTTTAGCTCTTCATAATACCCAATCATGATACAATCATGACTCTTTACATCCAATTTCTTTCTGCAATCGTCATAAATATATGCCCATTTAATGGATTTGAAAACTTTGAGGTGACTAAAGGAGGACTTCTTACCACACCATCATTTGAATAGAGTCATTGAACTGATGTTTCTAGTCATAATAAGGTTTAGAAGGTAAATGGCACAATAGACAACTTCAACCCAAAACTTTATTCGTAAATATTTGGCTCGTAAGGGACGTCAAGCCATTTTGACTTAGGTTTGATTCTTTCATTTTACCACATCATTCTATTATGGGGTGTGGGGGACTAAACTTTGCCAATAGATACCTGACTAAGCAAGGCATTCTTAAAATGGTTGATTTATATACTCTCCCCAATTTTCAAATATGTGGTGTTTGATGGGTTGACTACATTGTTTCTCAGCCAAGGCCCTAAATTCCTTAAAATTTTAAGAGACAACTCTTATTCTTCAAAAGTTAGACCCAAGTAAAGCTAGAGAAATCATCATAAAGATAAAAATATACTTTTCACATGTCAATGAAGGCTTATTTATGTAATAAAGATCATTATGAATCATCTCCAATGGTTTATGTGCATGTCATGCTTTCCCAAAGTCAAAAGGTGCTAGACGATGCTTGCTTAACACACATCCTTTATAAACTCCATTAGGAAAAAGGACTTTTGGTATGCCAACAACCATGTTTTGTGTTGTCATTGTCTTCAAACTTCAAAATTCAAATGTCCAAGTCATTCATGCTAAAGTCGACTTTGGTCATCAGTATATATAATAAAGGCAGTATGTTCAACATCTAGTCTAGATAAGTCACAAACAACTGCTTTATCTTTCCTCATATATCTAACAAAGAATCGATTTAGCCAAAATTCAATAATTTTACTAATCTGTTTCAATTAGGAAATTACAATAGGTTTGTGGTCAAACTAGGTATATGATAGACATTCATGATACTGCCATTCTTGCAAGGTACATCATCATGGATAACAATGTCAAGAGCAAAATCATCTGTGAGATAAATCTTTTTCTCAACATTTTTATCCAAAGAGAAGAATAAGGAAGCATCCTTTGCCATATGATGAGTGTAACCATAATTGGATAATCATTAATTATGCGAGGTGTGAACATGCAATACTTGATTTTTGACCAAAAAGGTGAAGTTATCAGCCAACCAACTAATCGTTTTTTTAGTTGGCACGTTTCCTTCAAGCATCTCAACCTTTTGCTCCAAGTTGTGAATCTTCTTCGAACAAGTTCTCTCCATATGGCCTACCTTCCCATAATAGTGACACATTTTCTTCTTTCTATTCTTCCTAGTTAATGTCAACCCATCACCCTTTTCTTTCACTTTATGGTAAACACATTCATGCTTGTGCTCATTCTCCTTTTGATTTGACGTGCCTTTTGCCTTGAGCAAGTGCACTTGGAGGTTACCACTAAGTTTTCCTTCACAAGTCAGCTTTGTTGGTTCTTGATTAACAAATCATAAAGAGTGTCAAAGGCATATTCGTTACCATCTTCCTATTAGAAACAATGGAAACCAAGACACTACTGAGAAGGTGGGGGGGATGAATCAGTAGTGCAACCAAATTATACAATTATTCACAAATTATACTTTTCAATCACTTTAGCAAGTATTCATGGATCAACAACACAACTCAATCACATAAACATAACATCACTGACATCAAGCACATTGGAAACATACACATAATACACCAATCTTATTTTTATTACAAGCTTCAATTTGATTACGTCATTGCCCCACAAGCTTTTTGTAGGTTTATCAACTGCTACTAAAAGTAACTTCTATCCTTGCTCATTTATCAATCTTTATTGAAAGGGACTACTACCCCTGCTAGTTTATCAACCTCTACTGAAAGGGACTCTTGTCCTTGCTCGTTTATTAGTCTTCACTAAAAGGGATTGTTGCCCCTTCTCATTTATCAGATACTACTGAAAGGGACTCTTGCCCTTGAACATTTACCAACATCTATTGGAAGGAGCTACAACCCCTGGTCTAAAAGCTACCACTTTGTAGCCCTCTTGATTCATCTTTCATCCATTTTCAAACTAGAACCAATAAACCACTTACCTCATAAACAAAAAAAAAAATTCACTACAACTGCTCACCAAAACCACCATACTTCAACAATCCTTGATTACTCATAAAATCACCATCAAAACCACTTTAACAATTTCTCATTACTGAACGCACCAAACTATACGAACAACACCAATCACCTTTGTTGAACACACGAGTCACCAATTCACTCTTTGCAACTCTAAAACACCTTTCAGATACCAAATTTAATCACTGATTCACCCTTGATGCATACCAACATTATGTATCTCCTTGCACCACCAGCCTCTCATTATCTTCATTGGTTGCTCGAATTATGCTTTTAAAGAATTCTTCCCTGCTAATTTTGGTAATTGAAACTTTATTTCACTTCAAGTATTCCTCTGTGCATAACTTTGCATTTGTCTTTCTTCTGCTTTAGCTAACTCTTATTTATGTCATCTGCAGGTCTTCAAATACTTCCCTATGGTTTTGAACTCAATCTATGAGTTTTTTTCTGCTCAAATATGTTGTTCTAGAATTTTATCAGAGTCCAACTGTTGTTTTAACTTGCTCTTCTATTTCACTCTGATATTTGCATGAATTCTTTATTTCTTTCCTTTGTCTTGTTCAAAATATGTCTTATGAACTTGCTTTCCAAGTCACCAAACTTTGCTCTACTATTTCAGGCTTAATCTCTGAGTTAAACTGCCAATTTCGTCTATTTTGGCACATTACAGGTTTTAGCAGGGACTTTACTATAGTTAGTGGGTTCTAACTTTGGCTTGGCTGCCAATTCCGCCAATTAATTTGTCTGTTCCACAATAATAGCTTTTAGCCCCTTTTGCGTTGGCCCCTTGTCTCTTTTCCGCCATAAGACCTTGTGTTGTGACCTCTGCCTTGGTCTTTAGGTGCTTAACCGCCCTTTAAGCCTCCAAGGGATTTTTTCTTTATAAAGTCCTCCGCACCCTTGGTCTTCTCATTTCACAGGACTAAGTGTTGGTGCTTGGTACCCAATGCTTTTCCTTTTCTTCCCTTAAACACCTCCAGAATGGGCCTTGCGAGATTATGTGTCCTGTGGGGTCACCTTCTCACTTCTCATTAGTTGTCGCGACCTCCTGTTAGTGTCAACGTGTCCTAGAGCTCATCATCCTAGTGCTTTCGTTTTATGCCTTATTTTACCTTTTGGGGTCATCCCGCAGGGATAAGTTGTCCTGATGGGGTTTGCCTGCTGTACTGTGGACCAGTCATTGCACACCCAAGCTTACTTGTCACTAACACTGGCCCTGTTAGCCCAACGCCCAGTTAACCTTCTGGTCTTCCTTTGTGCCTCACTCAAGCATACCGGGGTCAATGGATCGGGATGACATCATTCTTACGTCACCTGTGCCACATGTCATTGATCCATGTGTCACTCAAAAAATGGGCCACTTGGCTACCCAAAAATGCCATAAACACCTACCACATGTCCACCTCTCATTGGGCCATGTCACTACTAATGTCATCATCCACCTATGCATCTACGTAATCCTTGTGAGACAATCATATTGCACCACTTGTCCTTTAGTAAAAAAGAGAGAGAAGGTGTCCCAACCTTGGATTTGCATCATTTTCTTTTATAAAAATTTAAGGGTCCCTGCTTGTCTCGTGCTTACACGTTGCTCGACCGCACTCCATGGCCACGAAACCACTCATGGTATGTGCGCCCCCCTTAGGTTGTGTGTGGTCTTGAGGGGGGGTGGGTTGGGGGTGGTGCAATTCACCATAGTCGTCGATTTGATGATCAACAGTATGGGAAAACCGCCCATTACACAACCCCCTCTACCACTACTACATTGTCTCTACCACGTCCACCCAACTAAAATTATATTCATCCATATGTTGTTGTATTGCCTTTGGTAGCCCAACTCGCTTCATTTTTTTAATTCCCTTCAGTGCTCCTTAAGGTTTTGTCAAGGTACGCCCATTAGCCTCCCACTGTTGGGCTTAATTGTCATGTGGGCTTTGCCTTGGGCCAATGAAAAACCTTTCCACTGCTACATTGTTGCTCCACATCAACCTAGTCCTTTGCATAGTGGATCCACCTATATTGTCGTCGGGATTGACAACCCAGCCAAACTAACACGTGTTCCAAATGGGTCTCCAATCACTCAGCTCTACAAATTTTGAGTTTAGGGTCCCTAGCTTTTACTGGCTCTAACTTTTGATCCAAGAGGCTATTTCTGGATTTCCACATACCACTCGAAAGATATTTCAGAACTTTATCCATCTACTTGGGTTACACCAATGTTTGAGGTGATATCCTACTCAAGAAATACCTTTAAAGCATTTGCTCCAACTCTACTCATCTTGTAGTGAAAACACTTGTGTCATGCTTAGCCATGCTTTGACATATTTTCCATCATTTTACTTTTACAACAATGACAACACCATCATCAATGCTTTGTAGTTACCATGCTTTGCCTTTTCCATTAATGACAACATATTTCCAACAATCCCCCCCTTTGGCATTGATGGCAACACCATGACCAAACAAAACAACATCACCAATGATTAAGCAAAGATAAGTGTACTTCTCTTCTTTGTCTCTGATGCTTCTCCTTGTGTTTTGCTAGAGGTCCTTCTCCCGCTTTGTATGAGGTTATTTTCCATCTTTTGTTTGATCATCAATTTCTATCCCTTTGACATCAGTGGCAAAGATACTAACATTCTCCCCCTGTCTTTCTAGTCCTGTGGACTTGCCAACTACTTCTTCTTATGCTAAAGACCTCAGGTACCTCTGATATGATCCAAGCAACTTCCTCTCTGTCATGTGAAGAAGATTGAGATGAAATGAGATGAGTAATTACTCCCAATCTCTGCCTCAAGTAGTACATTCTAGTACAATTGAGCCATTAGAAAATTATTTATTGTTGATCCGAGTCTTAGCTAGGATTACATTCATAATAGTGCCTACCTAGACACATACACATGACCTCTAGCAACAAACTATCCCGTGACTGACACCATCAACTTCTCAATTGATGAACAACAGATTGCGACACTTAAAAGTGCTTACTTTGATAAACATAGAGGGTCTCTCACTAATGCATGCTTAAACCAACAACTCATACTCAACTTGACAAACTTCTAACGCCAACAGACTCACCATAATATATTTGACTCGCCATGAATAACATTCATATAACTTAGGACTTTCCTACCAACACTTGGACATACAGTCTCATATTGACAACATGAACCCCATACTCTAAAAAAAATTTAATGACTGCGAATACCAATTAATAGTACATTTGATACCAAGTGTTAAAATGTTGCCAATTGTTGAATTGATACCATTGATAACAATTGTTGAGCACTTGATAATTGATATTTATCAGCCTATAATCATGTTCTTTTCGCCACAAATCTAATGCCTAATACCAATTACCTTTTACAATAACATCATAACAGACAATCCACTCTGATGCAACAAACATCATTAACCTTTGTCTTATAGCAAACAACTGATACCAATCAATGATACCAAATACCAATGAATAATTTGATACTCAAATCTTGACTTGAGTATTACTCCCCTTATGGTTATGCTCCCTCTTTGCATTAGTAATTTGTAAACAATACTTGCAAAAGAAACTTTAGCAGTAAATAAATTATCACCATCTATACTATGAATTTGATTTGACAAGAACATTCAATATTTCCCTTATCCTTCATATGCATTCCTTGGCATGTTCCTTTCTCCTCCTTGCATCTGACCTTTTTGGATTCCCTTGAATCCAACCTCTTCTTCTCAATGAAGAGGAACAAGGGATCTACTCCCCTTGAGTAGATTATAACCCTTTTTCTTCCACACCTGGGTATGTTGAGTTTGGTCAAAACCACGAGCTGATTCCCTGCACTGATCTGGTACCTTTCCCTGACTGGGTGACTTTTTGCCAAACCACTAATCATTCCTTTTGTTAGCACCACGTAAAGCTAATATGCAATTTACCTCTTGCTCTTCTTCCTCACTGTCAATGCCTACTTTCTTCCTATACTGCAATGAAAAACTAGCAGAGCTACTGCTCAATTTGTTCGATTGGAGTCTTTTCCTGATGCAGGTAAGATAAGAGAGATCAACCACAATAGTTGCAAAATATGATATGCTAAGTATCTGCTGATAATTTTGAAGTCCAAACACTGGTCTATGCTGCCTCCATGAGTCATTCGACATGCCTCTCTCATGAGTGTTGAAATGAGTCTTCCGCAATTGTTCTCGTTGGCTCTCCTCATGATCCATGCCTCTAAATGCAATGTTTTGGAAAGGGGGTGAGTTCTTTCCAGTTTTGCATGCAACTTCTTTATCCCCATACTTCTTACACTTGTGGCATCCAACTTCATTCAACAAGGGGGCAAAGGAATGGTTCTTTTTACCAAATCTTCTGCTCATCCAACTTCTTAAATTGATACTCACTCTCCTGATGCTATTGGGCCACTAAAAATATTGCTTTTGAGGAGAAAAGGCTCTTTATGCATGTCTATTCAAATTTCCCTTATGGGGAATCCATGGTTGTTGCTGAAATGGAGCATTCCACCTTTGTTGTTGCACCTTCTTTTTCATCTCTAGACACTTTGAGGCAAAGTGCCCTACATTACTACAATAGAAACATATGAGGAGTTTCATACCTTTGTATTGATTCTTGGAAGTCCTTTTATCTCTTTTATGTTGCCTTCTTTCCTCTTCCACTTTAGTGTTGTTGGATCTTTCTTTGACAGAGCTAGTGGGTCCCTTTAATGATGTTGCTCAGACACTGTCATCTTCTAACATTGTCTCGGCTTGAGAGGAAAAATGGTTTGTTTGAATATCTTCAAACACTTCAGAATTCCTTACATGCGTTTGAAGATTCATCAACTGCTCATTTAACATTATATTCTCTTCTTCCGGCTCCATATTGATGGCTCTGAATTTCTTGATCTCCTTGAGAGCCGATATGAGTTGCCTATTCAAATAGATATTTTCTTCAAGATATTCCAACTCAACATAGGAAGCACTAAAATCACCACTAAGTCAACTTTACTCACATCTTATTTAAGAGTTTGTTCCATTTATGACTCTAGGGATTCTCCTGTTGACACATGAGATGTCCCTTTTTCCTCGTCACAAGAGATGGGCCCATTTTATTCTTGACCATTGTCTAGGTTTCATATTGCTATCAATATATATCCTTCTTCACTACAACTAGATGAGCAACTCTCTTCTTCTGTAGTACTCACAATTGAAAATTTTGAAGATAAATGGCCTGTTGTTCTACAATAACAGCATAATGACAACTTACTTGTAGATTGCATCTTCTCTTAATGTTGACCAACATTTTGGCCTCTTGATACATGAGAATGATCCTTTAATTCATGATCTTCGATGCTCTTTGAATCTTTGACTATTCCATCCTCCAGGAAAAGCCTTTTGACATCACATGCAGCTTTCATGTCTATATCATAGATGGACTGCAATTCATCCATATCTCCTTGACAGTCTTAAAACAAATTACTTTCTTAATATCTAACTTATACAACCCTCTCATGATTTCCTTCCCAGCTTGTTTATCACATTATCATATATTACTCCATTCTCCACAGATAACGAACCACACATCCAAATAAAGAGCTTGCAAGTATATTCTCATCCTTACCTTCCAAGTTGTATAATTTGGGCCATTCAAAAAATGGAACTCCATCTAAGGTAATACAGTCCTAGTTCTCCATGACCCCTGATATTCTTTCTAGTTGTTAAACTGATTATGAAGGACATTGGCTCTAATACCAATTGTTAGAAACAATGGAAACCATGACACTACTAAGAGGCAACGGGGGGTGAATAATTAGTGTGACCAAATTATACAATTATTCACAAATTATACTTTTCAATCACTTTAGCAAGTATTCATCGATCAACAACACAACTTAATCATAGAAGACAATAAACATCAAGAACATGAGCAACATATGCATAAGACACCAATCTTTTTTTTTTATTATAAGCTTCAACTTGATTACGTCATTGTCCCACAAGCTACAACTTGTAGCTTTATTAGCTGCTATTGAAAGGTACTTCTATCCCTACTTGTTTAGTAGTCTTCATTGAACGAGATTATTTCACTCACTCATTTATCACCCTTAACTGAAAGGGACTCTTGCCCCTGCTTGTTTATTAGTCTTCACTGAAATGGATTGTTTCCCTTGCTTGTTTATCAACCTTTGCTGAAAGGGACTCTTGCCCCTTAATCCAGGGGATCAAAAATATGCTCAAAAATCAAAGTGCTCAAAATCATTAGAAACAAATGTCAAATCATAGATATCATCATTATGATTCCAATTATGAGGAGAAGTGAAGAAGAAACAAAAAGGAATACAAGACAACTTCATGCATTTAGTCTCACTAAAGAATTGGAGAAAATAAAAATTCCGGTATCTTTCACAGAGTTGGTCAAGGCACAAGCTTACAGAAAAGAAATTGCTGAGTTTATCAACTTGTCTGAAAATGTAAATGTGAATGATATTGTGAATCTATAAGAAGATAAACCTATAGTTGTTTTTGGCCCACATGTTGAGGAGGTAGATTCTTCAACCCCCCCTTTCTACATTTCTTTATTGATTCATGACTTCATTTTGCATAACTGCATGCTCGACTCTGGAGCTTCACATAACCTCATGCCACTTTCAGTATTGAAACAACTGAATTTACAAGTCACTAAGCCCTATAGAGACCTATATTCCTTTGATTCAAATAAGGTCAAGTGTATTGGTGTCATCAAGGATATGGTGGTGTCACTAGCACAGATCCCAGCCATAAGCTTAGTAATGGATGTAGTAGTTGCAGATATCCTCGCTAGGTTTGGAATGTTGTTATCCAGGTCATGGGGAGCTAAATTGGGAGGAGTTCTGAAGTTGGATTTTACTTATGCTATTATATCGGTTTTTGGTGGGGAAGAGAGAAGGTTGTATAGAGAAACAAGGTTTCTTAAGACAATTACAAAGAATGGAGCAAGTAATTCACCTGTGTACAGTCAAGAAAAAGATGATTTCTCTTGTTTTATGCTGCATGATAATGTAGAACTCGTTGAAGATAATAAGAGGCAACTCACTTCAACATGTGTAAATACAGAGCTGCAAACAAAAGGTGTACGAAAGTGCTTCTTTGATGGTGCTTACCCTAAGGAGGGCACATGTGCTATTTTCCTTTTGATTACCCCTAGAGGCAACATGATGCCATTTTCTTTTAAATTAGAATTTGAAGCAACTAACAATGTGGCAGAGTATGAATCCTTAATCATTGCTCTTCAAACAACAAAGCAAATGGGGGTTCAGTCCATCTTTGTTTTTGGAGATTCAGAATTGATTATAAAGCAGATCAAAAACCACTGTCAAGCAAAACACCCTAGACTTAGGGCATATAGAAATGAAGTTTGGGATCTCTTTGAGAATTTCTTTGAGGCTTTCAATATACAATTCGTTCCAAGAGATGGGAACAGGTTAACAGACTCATTGGCTGTTGCAGCTAGCACTTTCAGATATCCTATAAGTCCAAAACTGAGGTATGAGGTCGAAATGAAGTACAGACCATCTGTTCCAGATAGTGTTATGAAACCAGCACACGAAAAGATAGAAAAGATATATGAAAACCTTAGAAATAAGCCTCTTTGAGGGGGCAACCTCCTTTACATTACACAAATGAACAATTCTTGGATGATTCAAATGACAAAACCTCCTTTATATATATATGAGTCTAAGGGGTCACAATATACCCAAGCCGACCTAACAATAATAATATAAAGGCACAAAAATAACAATAGAGGGATTCTATGGGGCATAATAATAACAATATGGGGACAATATGGGCACAACAATAACAATAAGGGATATGATGACAATAGTAATGGGGGAATCACCAGTATTATAGGGACCTAACATGCCCCTCTCCTTCAAAACAATGTTGTCCTCAACGCTTGAGTAGTTCTAGAAGCTTCTGTATTAAATTCTCATCCTCCCATGTGGAATCTTCAATGGGTAAGTTCTTCCACTTAATGAGATACTCTGAAATTGATCGATTTTGTAGCTGTCGAGTTCTTGTTTCTTTGATTGCTTCAGGTTCCAATATGATTTTTCCTTCCTCATCAAGTTCTGGAAATATTGTTTGAACTATAATCTTGTCACCTATAACCTTCTTTAAGCATGAAACATGGAAAACAGGGTGCACTCAAGAAGCTGCAGGAAGCTCCAATTTGTATGCCATAGTACCTATCTTTTGCAGCACCTTGTACGGACCATACTACTTTGGTGATAATTTATTATCCTTCTTAGTTTGCTTGAGGGACATTTGTTTATATGGTTGTAGCCTTAGGAATAAGCAATCACCTACATCAAAACTTCTTTCACTGCAATGTTGATCTGCTTGTTGTTTCATTCTATTTTGTGCCAAGGTGAGGTTATCCTTAAGAGTTGGAGAACTTGTTGTTGATGCTCGATGTGATCTTCCACTGCTTGAACCTTAGAATTTTCTCTTAAATATGATGTGCTGGATGGTGGATGATATCCATAAAATGCCATAAATGGGGTCATTTTTGTTGAAGTATGAAAGGAAGCATTATACCACCATTAAGCTAGAGGCAACCATTTGACCCATTGTGCCTGTTTATTAGATACAAAGCAACGAAGATATCCTTCCAAACATTTTTTTACTATCTTAGTTTGCCCATTAGATTGAGGATGATAAGATGAGCTATGAGCTAACTGAGTACCAAGACAAGAAAATAATTATGTCCAAAAAGTTCCAGTGAAAATGGGATCTCTATCACTTACAATAATCTTTGGGTTTCCATGTAGCTTTTGAATTGTTTCCATAAATGCAATAGAGACTGTACTTGCTTTAAATAGATGAGATAATGCACAAAAGTGTGCATACTTGCTAAGTTTATCAAATACCACCATGATAACACTCTTTCCTTCAGACTTCGGTAAGCCTGTTATAAAATCCATTGAAACCTCATCCCAAATTTTGCTTGGAATGGATAAAGGTTGTAATAGTCTTGGGGTCTTAATTGTTTCAAGTTTATTTTGTTGGCTAACCAAACATTCCACCACAAACTTTTGAATATCCGATTTAAGGCCATCCTAAAAAAATCCTTCTTAACCCTATGGTAGGTTTTTATAAATCCTGATTGCCCTCCTAAGGGAGAGGTGTGCAATTCCCTAAGAATCTTTTGTTTGAGTTGGGAATTATTACATAGGTATAATCTATCTTTGTACCATAACGAATCATTTTTCCAGCTAACTGTATCAGATGTACTGGGATATTGATGTATCTTTTGAATGAGTGCCCACACTTCCTCATCATTCTTCCATTCATCCCTTGCTTTGTTTATCCAATCTAGTTGAATAATAGAAATGGCGCAAAGAAATGCTTCCACATCCTCACCCTTTCTTGAGAGTGCATCTGCCACAACATTTTTCTTCCCTTTTTAGTAGATGATTTCAAAGCCATAACCCAACATCTTTGTGACCCATTTTTTCTTCTCTTCTGAAGAGAACCTTTGTTCTAAAAAGTATTTAAGACTATCATGATCTCTTTCTACCTTGAGGTGTCTTCCCATTAGGTAGGGTCACCCTTTCTTAAGTGCATGTAGTATTGCCAACATTTCCTTCTCATAAATAGCTTTGTGTAAATAATTTCCCTTGATTGGACGACTTTTAAAATCAATGGGTATTTATTCTTGCATTAAAACAATGACATTTCCATTTCTTGAGGCATCACATTCTGTTAGAGCCTAAATATACCTCAGGCTAAGAAAGGTAGAATCTAGGGTAGCATCAAACTGCACTTAACCTAGTAGCTAGCCCTACCAGGTTGGGAGAGGGCTCTCTCCTTGTCAATCTCAGCAAAATATAGTCAATAGGGCTTGAGTTAACTAATGTGAATACTGATCTTAGGCTAGGTATGCGTTCATAAGATTTTGATTGAATCTGATGATGCTTTGTTGGCTCAGATGGAAAGGCAGATTTTATGTCTGGGGAATGAGGCTCAGTTTTGCAGAGATCTCTATGGTGCAAGGTAGGAAAATGGTTTGGTACTTCAAATTGAATGAGATTGAGAGCCTTTAAACTGGTGAGAAGTTGAAGAGGGAAAGAAAGTCTTAGGGATCCTCTTCAAATAACTAAACAAACCCTAGGTAGAGCACTGCGATTTCAATGGATTCTACCTTTATCCTTGTTTGATTTAGTTAAGATGAAGCACAGAGAGATGATGGAATACATAAAACACATGTAAACATGCAATTACAGAAGGAAACACAATACCAAATCAAGATGCCACAAGAATCCCATAAAGTGTTTCAAACCCTGGTCTATTCCTTAGCCATACTGTTGAAATGAATGTACAATGAAGCTCCAAGCTTTCCCAAAGTCCAACCCTTGCTAATGACTGAAAAATTACAAGATATAAGCAACCAACATGTCATCCTACCCTCTAGGGGCCGAGCTCATAATTTTAGGAGTTGTTCCAAAAAATTCTAAACTAAGAACTAAAAATTAGGCAGTGGAACAACTTGTCTCTAAAAACTACGGAACTGATTCATTCAGTTGCAAACTACCTTTTCATGGATGAATCTACCTTTATGAATGAAAATTTGGCACAATTACATAAAAATATATCAAGTCACATTAAATTACATCATGAGTTTAACAATTAGAAGGGGAAAAGTCAAACTGTCAAGAAACTAGACAAAAAACAAAGTATTTTGGCCAAAATGAGCAAAATTCCACTAGTGTGCCGCATTGATTTCCCTATGCGTAGTGCCTTTTTGCATCTGATCTTGGAGGCCTTTCCAGAGTCCAAATTTTTCACAAAGTGACTTGTTGGAAAGGTCTACCTGGCTAGTTTCCAGAACAAGTGGAATTTTTTAATTTGGCCTCCATTTTCCCCTCCAAAATTGATCTCTCCCCACACTGCATCCTGTGTGTCCAAAAAGGGGCAGAAAGGTCATTTTTTAGGTGTTTTTGACCTTTTTGGAAACTCAAAACCTGTCAAAATTTCTTGGCCATTAGTAGGCATGCATATTTTTCCATGAAAAATCCAAAAATTTTGAGTTTTCCTCAAAATTAGGTCTCCATCAAAAGCGAGCGCCAGGTGGCACGACACATTAGGCAGAAAAACCTATTTTTTAAGCCAAAAATTTCAAAATTGCAAAAAGTGTCCCAATGTTTTTGAAATTTGGGCTGAGTGTCCTCCATTAAGAGTTTTTTTGAGCCAAGGAAGCCTCAGCCAAGATCTTAAGTCTATCTTTCTCTTTTCGCTTCCTCGATGCCTTCATCAACTTGGCCTTCAAGTTCTTGATTCTTGCCTTACAACTTTCATTTCTCACCAAGTAATGGTGGGCCATGTGCCTCAACATATTTTTCTCCCTATTGGTCTTCTCTAGAAACTTTTCCAAGTGGATATTTGTCACCTCGAGCCAAGATTCACAATCAGCTTGAATTTCCCTTTCAAGTGTTGTCAATTTGGTTTTCCTCCTCTTGGCAGCTTGCTGATTTTTTCGTATGTTTTGTAGCTCCATAATGGTTTGCTGATCTGGAAAGTGAAGTAGGCTCCTCTCGGTTATGTTTGCCACCCTTTTGAGGTCTCTTGGTGCATGCACATCTCTAGAAGAATCACTGAGTGTCTCCTCATCTTGGTCATAGGAAGGATCAGACTCCATGTCTACCAATGTTTGAGCTTTCTTAGATGAGTATGAAGAGATTTATGGTGTCTTAGGTTTTGCTGCCAAATGTATGAGAATGTATGAGGGACTGTGGAGGGAGAGGGTATGAGGGGTTTTGGGAATGTTGTTGACAAGATTTTCGAAAATAGAAGGGTTTTAGGGATAGTAATTAGGCTTTGGGATAACAATTAGGGTTTAATAATTTCTAACTAGGGTTTGGGATAATGAGAGTTAGGGATACGAGGTTAGTGAATTTAGGAATATGGGGATTAGGAAATGAGTTGATGAAATTGGAAAATACATGAGGGAATCAAAGAGTGAGGGAGTGATGGAGTGGACTTGGTAGCAAAAACACAAATTGTAAAACCCTAAGCAATTGTTTTTGAGCAAAAATTGCAAGGAGGTAGGGTTTCAAGTTTATCTCATTAAATCACCATAAACTTTAAGAGAAACTCATTCACTAGTAGTGGAAGAATGATTGAATTACTTGAACAGTAAGAAATTGAGAAAATTTGGCAGTTTGAATGAGTTTGTGGGTAAAATCAGGCTTAAAGCCCTGTGCGCCACGCCACAAACCCAACGCGCCGCGCCACTCCAATGCACTGCACTTGTGTATTGTTTGCACTATGGAGGGTGGCCCAATGTGCCGCACCAGCTCTATGCGCCACGCCCACAACCCAATGCGCCGCGCCCCTGAAACTTGCCAGTTGTGCTGCAATTTTTCTCTTTTTCTCCAACACGACCTTTCTTTCGTTCTCTCCTTTATCTTTAGATGCAAATGAGCTCCTTGAACATGACCAATGGTTTATATACAAAAGATTTTAATTTTTTACTCATAAAAACCTACTTTTGTAATGTTTTCATTTTGACTTGCTTTCCAAACTCTGTTTTTGGGTAGTTTGCTTTACTTTTGCCTTTGATGAACTGAATGATTTGAATTTTTGTTTGCCTTGCAGGTGATGAATATGATGAAGGCTTGACAAGGTGACCAGGGTAGCCACTAAAGCTATTACATATGAAAAAACTGAAATTACATCAAATTTATACATAAAAACATAAAAAAATATGTTTTTCCTCAAAATAGAGTTTTGAGGAAAAATCAGTCTCTGACCATGTGATTATGGAATCTATTGTTACTGGAACTTTATTTGACTTCTTCATGCACCTACTAACCATTATTAAGCATTTTTAAGACCTTACTGATGAAACCCTAGACCTAATGGGACTGAAAACCCTAAAATGACTTTTCCATATTTAAAGACAAAAAATGACTGCAAATGATCTAGATGAGTGGAAATGGGCCAGCAGGTAAAGGACATGAGGGAAAATGTACAATAAGCTACAATTGTCAGATGATCCATGATCCTAATGGAATGCAGCTGACCGAGTGAGACATCTAACATGCAATGCAATAAGAGAATTTGATCACTGACGAAGGGATGAAGATACCGACACTAACACATTCCACAATAAAGGTTTTTTTGAAGTCCGGTGTAGCTAAAATGGTGCTTGGTAAATTGCCACTTTAAGATGTTTTAATGGCTTCGCTTCTTCTAGAGTCCATGAAAATGAAAATTTCTTGAATAATGTTGTCAGAGGTGTTACTATTCTCCCATAATTCTTAACAAAATTGCAGTAATACCCTGTCAACCCGAGAAATCTTCGTAGATGCTTTATGGATATGGGGATTTTCCATTCCTTAATAGTCTTAATTTTGCTAGGGTCTACCTTAACACCTTCATGAGATATGATATGACCCAAATATTCCACCTCTTGTACTCCAAAGAAACATTTGGATATTTTTTCATATAATTTCTTCTCCTCCAATAGTTTGAGCACCATGTCAACATGTTGGACGCGATCCTTCCAAGACTTGTTGTAGATTAGTATATCATCAAAAAATACTAACACAAGTTTTCTAAGGAAGGGTTTGAAAATGGAACTCATCAAACCTTGAAATGTAGAACGTGCATTAGTAAGGCCAAAATGCATGACCAAAAATTCATAATGACCCTCATGAGTTCTAAATGTTGTTTTTGGAATGTATTTAGTCTTCATTCTGATCTAATGATATCTTGAATAAAGATCCAACTTGGTGAAGTAAATTGATCCATGCAATTCATCCAATAATTCATCAATGATAGGAATGGGAAATTTATCTTTGATAGTGAGCTTGTTGAGCTCCCAATAATCTGGACACATGTGCCATGACCCATCCTTCTTGTGAACCAATACTACTAGAGTAGAGAAATAACTTTGAATAGGTTGAATTATACCAACCTCTAGCATTTCTACAACCATACATTCAATTTCACTCTTTTGGACATAAGGATATCTGTAAGGCCTGATGTTTGGAGGAACACCTCCTGGAATCAAATTAATAGCATGATCATAATCATGAATAGGTGGGAGGCCTTTGGGAGTCTCAAGTACCTTCGAATGATTGTCCAAGAATTTTTGGAGATCTGGAGAAATGGATGTTTTCAATGTGGGAACCTCTAGTGAAGCTTTGTCATTCCATTAGAGCTGATTATCTTTCCCAGTCTCCCTGTGATACCCCTTAATTTGACTTCCTTTCCTTATGAAGAGAATTTCATGAAAAGGTCTTGAAAATTAAAAGCTATTATACCCAAGGATTGTAGCCATTGGACTCCTAGTACAACATCAGCACCACCCATCGGAATGGAAAGCATTAGGTTATTCAATACATATTCTCCCATGGATAACTTGATATTATGGGACTTTCCTGAGCAATTTATGGTTCCTCCACTTGCAACCATCACCTAACACTCTGGTGCTGGATATAGGAAGCAATTCAATTCCTTGGCTATCTTACAATGAATAAAATTATGGGTACTTCTCGAATCAATCAACATTATTAGCTTTTTCTTCTTGATATGTCCTTCTATATTGATAGTTTGAGGAGTGGTAATTCTAGCCAATGCATTACAATATATGGTCAGATTCATTTCTTCTTTTTCTAGGGTTTGTTACTTGTGTATATCCTCTTCCTTTGATGTTTCTTCTTCCTTTTCTTCCTCCTCTTCACAATCTATGTAAAATAATTTCTTCTCGTCACAATTATGACCTTTAGTATACTTTCTATCACAACTGTAACAAAGCCCTTTTGCTCTTTTTTCTTCCAATTGTTCTGGTGTCAACCTTGTAGGTTGTTGATGGCTAGGCTCAGCAACACTTCCATATTTATGATTATGAGTGGTAGGCTTTCCTGTTTCCATAATTTTTCTTTCCATTTTTCTTGCCAACCTGAATGCCTTCTCCAATGAATCTGGTTCCCAAAGGTGAACCTCATGTTGGATGTTATCTTTTAAATTCCCTATGAATACATCAATCCTATGCACCTCTGGAATATCCTTTACCTTATATTCAGTTTTTGGAAGTCCTCAATGTGCTCCATCATTGAACCCTTTTGTTTGAGATTTATAAATTGGCTAAAAGAAGTGTTGCTTTTTGTATCTTCATAATGTGCTATTATTTCATTAGTAAAATTAGCCCAAGTGACAATCTGTTTATGAGAGAAAATCCATCAATACCATACAAATTTATTTGGTTCCAAATATAAAGTTGCAATGCGTACCTTTTGTGTGTTTTTGTACGTTATGGAGATCAAAAAATTGCTCCATCTGTAGTATCCATGTTTCGGGATACTTTCCATCAAACTTCCTCATATCGATCTTTGGAACATGGTGGTTCTTCAATCCAACATTAGAGTCTATGAAATCATGATTAACATTTATTTTGTTCTCATCATGAGTTTCCTTTACTACCGTTTCACCATTAGTAATCATTTCTTGTAGAAACTTTGTCAAATTTGTCTTCAAATCTTCCATGCCTTTCTTTAAATCATCCATCCTAGTTTCCACGCCATCCATCTTATATTCCACGTTGTCCATCTTAGCTTCCAAGTCATCCATCTTAGCTTCCACGACATTCATCTTAAATTCTACGCCTTTCTTTTAACCATCCATCTTAGCTTCCATGCCTTTCTTTAAACCATCCATCCTAGCTTCTACGTCTTTCTTTAAACTATCCATCTTATTTTCTATTACTTTTTGTGCGAGTGAAATTTGTTGCAGTTGGTCTCATAAATTTGATATATCATGTTGCATTTCTTCCTCTTCTTCATGAGTCATGCTAGAGATTTTAGGTTGCTTCATAGGTGTTTCCATTTTCTTTCTTCGGAGCATCAATTACTGATAATAATGCTTCACTATTCCCTTTGAATTCCTTGAAACTAAGTTTTCAAACCAGGATTATGTAAAAATTTAGAAAAAAAACTACAAACCTCTTTTCACTTTGTAGGAGCTTGATATTGAATCTGATGTATCTCTGTAATTTTGGATCTCTGAGGTCTAAAATTTCTTCCCATGGTAACACTCTGAGTAATCTTTCTAATCCTACAAGTCTCATCAAGATTGGGTTCTCCAATGAAGAGTTATGTCAAATATCCCACAATGACCTTAGGTTCTCAAAATTATACCCAAAAAAACTACAGTCTATTCTAGTTTTGTAGCTTCTTACGAGAATTTAGTTTGATGCTCAGAGTGAAGGTTATGTCAATTTTCCTAAGGTGACCTATTTGGAATGTCATTCGGGGGTCTGCAAAAACCCTAACTTCCTCAGATTATATATCCGAAAATATAGCGAGATAGGATCTGAAATTCAGAGCTGAGGTTTAGACTGATCCCTTCTCAAATGGGTTGTTTTTAGCATCTGAAGCTTCGTAGCCAAAGAGTTATAGCGAAAATTCCACAATGACATGTTTTAGATGAAATTTCAGAGCTTGCAAACACCCTAAGTTCCTCAAATCCTATCTCCAAAAATCTAGTGAGCCAAAATCTGAAATTCGAACCCAAGGTTTAGTGACATTTAGTCTCAAATGGTTTTTTTTTTAGCTTCTGAAACATTGCAGAAAAAAGTTATAGTGAAAATTCCACGATGACATATTTGGAGCTGTGAAACCCTAGAATCCAAAGCTCTGATACCAAATGTTATGAAACCAGCTTAGAAAAGGATAGAAAAGATAGATAAATGCCTTATAATTTAGCCGCTTCGAGGGGAAATCCTCCTTTGCATTACACAAATGAACAATTCTTACATGTTTCAAATGACAAAACCTCCTTTCTATATATAAGAGTCTAAGTGGTCACAATATAACCAAGCCGACCTAACAATAATAATATAAAGTCACAAAAATAATAATATAGGGATTCTATGGGGCAAAATATTAAAATTATGGGGACAATAGGGGCACAACAATAAAAACAAGCGATACAACGACAATAGTAATGGGGGAATCACTAGTATTATAGGGACCTGACAGTTAAGGCAATGAGGAATCCTTAACAAAGGTGTGAGGTATCATAGTAGAGTGAATGATGGACTAACACCAGGGGTAATGATGGAAGGAAATGAGATGAGTGGTAGACTAAATACCTCCCTTGTCAGAGCATGATATGTATGGTCGACCTGGCAGTGACTAACTCAATTCCAAGTGGGATGGTAAATTACTGAGAGGGAGAAGTATAGTTGTAGGACAAATATGAACACAATGGGATGGATGCTACATATAGATGTATGAAACACTATAGTGTGGACTAATGGGGACTAAAAATAGACTCCATGGCTATAAGGGTGAGTCAAATCGAATGCTCTGAACAAGGGTGACTCGATGATGCTACCACATGGGGGAGGCTTGGAGGGGACCAAAAAAATATGAGTAAAGGATGGTTACTCATGACGAAAATTGAGACATGAGTCAACTAATGCACGGGTAATGTTGTACCATAATATAGATTTCTCAAATGAAGAAATTAAATTTGAAGAGGTGGTAAAGTGAGACCTCATGGAAAAATGGTTTCGTGGTGAAGTTTCCAATTACCAAAAACAAAGGGAGACCCATTATAGAACTCAGTGAGATATTTCCAATGGTACTGACTAGTCATCAACCAAAGCTACATTTTGCTCGTAATGTGTGATGAAAAAACTAGTGTTTTTCTTATAAAAGGGATTTTTTCCACCAAATCCAATTCATTTCCATAGTGAGTTGTTAGAGAATATAGAGAGGAGGAAAAGGCCATAAACATTGTGGAGATTGTAATGGACTAACCGATTATCGGATTTAGGATATACTAGTTGGAGGTAGGTGGCCTAACCTTACTCATCATTTTTGATGGTTTAGATTTTCAAATTAGGGCTTAATCTCTCTAGGGGAAACCCCTGCTCTTATTCAAGGTCGATGAACGCATATTGGGCCTTGGTTTGTGTTTTGGAACATAGAAGATGGCTTAAGAAGTGCTTCCAACATAGTTTTGAAGGAAAACATTGCGTTCTAGACTGAGAGGAAGAGCAGGATGGGGGCTCTCTATTGAGCTAAATATTTGTACCCATGATGTGAGCCTTTAACTCTGAGCTAAAAAAACGTAATGAAATGTTGTAGGTATGCTGAAGCTAAAGGTTTCATGGAGAAAACAATATTTGGAGACTCTTTGTGTTGATATTCAGGGGAATCAAGCATTCAAAGGGGTTTTGGCACTATATAGCGTGCTAAAGCTCTTGGAGAACCCTTTGATGAGGATTGGTGAGTTGTTGGGACCTAGATTAGAAGGCCTTTGTAGTATAGGTGCATAGGATCGAGTTCATGATCCAGGAAATATATTTGCTAACATGATCCCCTTGGGGGTGTTGGGGGAGATACATCTAGTTCTGCCTCATGGGAGGCATATAGGAGAGCATTTTTATCATCATTATGTATCAGGGGTGCATGGAAAGGGCACAACCATTTAGATCAGTGAGTTAGAGAGGCTCGAAACATAAGCTACAACCATTGTAGTGTTGCGGATCTTGGGTAGTGGAGAGTGTGTTGGGAGGGACCTATTATGGGTGGGCCTAGATGATGTTGTCGTCATTGAAATGATAGTTGACACTATGCAGGCAGAGGACTAATGATAAATATTCCTTTGGGATAGTATTATGCTCATTCTTCTTTGAGAAGATACCAACCATTCATCCTCATGTACAGATCCGTGACACGGGGGCACATGAGCCCACGATGCACCATTGAGACAACTACTATGATGAAGTGGAGGAGGGGGGGTTAGACGGGTGTTATGCCCTTATTTGTTTGCACATTGTGACTAGATTCCACTGTACATAGATGATTATACATATAGTGGAATGAACTATCAAGGAGATCCTGACTTACCACTTCCACCAGGAAGATCATGGGGTCCAGAGGGTAAGTGAAAGTTGTTATATATTTGATGCAATTATATTTTAAGAAATATTTGTATGTGGTATTGATTTCTAAACTTTGTGGTATGTAGATATAGCATCGATGAGGCTGGTAGGATACACGAGATGAGCCCCAGCTCTTGGAGCTGCAGATCAGGGTGGCTCCACATCACAAAAAATGTCAGGTAGTGATGCTGTACTGGAGGATCTCCGATGTAGATTTGACATGTTTTTTTCAAGGGTAAAAGAGCATGGGTGGCATGAGTTAGAATATTGGTATAGAGATGAGTGCACTGGTCTTCCCTTACAGTGTCAAGGAATCACGTGGTGCATTGCTATGGCTGGTTAGGAAGTATGATACCTACTGGTTGGTGGGATGGAGCCATTGGCTTGGAAGCCTTTAGACGATAATGAATAGGCATAGGGACATGTGGGTCCCCATTTTTGTTTTGTGATAACATACAAATTTCCATGTCAGATGTATTTAGAGTAGTGGACTCCAAACACTATATGTTCGATATTATGATACATAATTATGATTGTGCATCTTTTTTGCGATGATTGTGATTTGCCAATTTGTTTATGCTATGGATTTCTTCTTGTATATGCATGTGATAAATTCCAATATAGAATATTATTTACAATGGTATCTAGAGAGTGATTTTGGGCTATAGGAACATGGTTGAATGTAATGGATTCAAATTCATGAGCCAAAACCATAACTCATAGATATTTCTTAAATTAGGATGAGATTATGCACATGATAAACAATGTTTTGCATGACACGTAGCAAGGAATTAAGAAAAACATGAAGGTGAAGGATGGAACGATCAAGGGCATCAACTAAAAAACCTATCACGACATCACATTTAGCATGGTTATTGGTGGAAGATCCAATGTAGACGTTGTTGGAGTGAACTAACGAATGCAAGGGGATAAAAATGGCCCAAGCTTCCGAGGCTAGATTCCTGGAGAAGCGACTCACACCATCAACATAATTGATATATGGTGTGGATGATGGGTCCATATGAAAGATGGAAGAAGGCAATGAATAAGATGGCATGGGATGTAGCCTAGCTATATGAAAGAAAAATAAAAAGACGCATGCATTTCAATGGGAAATTTTATGGGTAAAATTTCTTGAGGTAGAGTTCATTGAGAGGGTTAGGAAGGATTTCTCCTTCAGGACCCTCTAAAAGGTATGCCTCTTTTCCTAAACATTTATGGATGATGTAACGTCCTAGCCATAACGGTTCAAACTTTTTGTGCCTGAGGACATCATGAGCTTGGTCATAAAAAAGAACATGGTCACCTTCATGGAAGGTACAAAGGTGTAATTTTCTGTCATAATAAGCTTTAGTGCACTTTCTGGTCACTTCAATGGTTGGAAGTGCAACACATTGGTCTTCATTAGTGTGCTCAAGCCTTATAAGTCATTGTTCTAGAGGTTGGGTGTCTAGCAGAGGGAGGATATTTAACAATCGATTCATAAAAATGCCTCCTCTCCAAAAAACAGGTGGAATGGAGTGAACCTAGTGGAATTTTTACAGATGTTCTATATGCCCACAAAGCAGGGAAGAGCATAAGATTCTAGTTGGTCTTGTCTTTATCCACCATCTGCTGAAGCATGGTTTTAAGTATTTTGTTGACAACTTTAACTTGGCCATTTCCTTGGGGATAGTAAGATGATGAATATTGATGTTCAATACCCAACGGAGAAAATAGTTCACACCATATCTCATCTTAAAAGTGTCGGGTATGGTCGGAGAAAAATATTTTCGGAACCCCAAATCGAGCAATAACATGGTTAAAGGAAAATAGGGCTACAGTAGCTACATTTTTATTGAACGTTGGCATGGATTCAACCCACTTGGTGGAACAGTTGATGACCATGATAATATACTTATGGTTATTAGAAGATGGGGGGTGACACTACATAAAGTCAATAGCCCATTTATAGAAAGGACTAGCTGTGATGACGGGATGGATGGGAGTAGGTGGAGCTTGCACCTTAGGGCGTATAACTAGAAATTGGGACATTGTTTGATTGCCTTGATGAAATATCTAAATAGACAAGGCCAAAAATAACGAGTGTGCATGATTCTTCGGGCAGTGGCCATTCTGGAGAGTTGACCACCACAAGTGTCACTATGGTGGGAATTGAGCACTTTCTTAGCTTCAACACAGGTGAGGCAATGAAGGAGGACAATCTCGACACTGAAATTATAAATATCCTCATCGATGAGGAGGGAGTGAGGGGATTTATGTCAAATACGTCAGCTATCATCACGAGTGATATGGGAGGTGAACTGATGGGTTTGAATATAGTTAAGGATGCCTCCATACGAAGGACCATCCGAGGTAATGGCGAACAAGTGTTCATCTATAAGATCATCATTTATGGGAGGGTCATGCACACCAATGGGAAATTCATAAATGAATTCAGTAAGGGATAAACCTTTGTTACACTTGGGTGTGACAAATTTAAGATCAAATTATTGAAGGATAATTATCCAATGGGTGTACCTATTTTTAATGATCCATTGAATCAACAGGAAGGCCATGGGGTTGAAATTGGTCACATCTTTGGTGGTATGCGTAAGGATATAATGATGAATATTTTAAACAGAGAACAAATGACCAACGCCAACTTTTCTTCATTTGAATAGGATGCAGGGGGACCATGAAGGTTCTTACTGACATAATAGATGACATTCTTATTTCTAGTAGAATCGTCTTGGATTAGGATGCCACCAACTAAATAGGATGGAACAAAGATATACAAGGTTAAATCCGTCTCAAAGTTAGGTGGACTAATCAAGGGAGAGGAAGTGAGAGTACGTTTAAGGGCATGAAAATATTGTTGATCTTGGTCATCCCAAAAGAATGGAATGTTAAATCAAAGGAGTGAAAGAAACCCATGTTATGTGGTGGAATAGTGAGGGACAAACCTACAAAGAAAGTTGGATTTACCTTGGATGATTTGCAATGGGAGAAGGGTATGAGGAGGAGGAATTTTGAGAATAGGTTGAGATTTGAGAGCTTCAAGAGTGATACCAACTTTGGACATAGTGAAGCCAAAATTTCATGATCTGAATTGGATCCATGAAAATTATTAGAACTATGACTGTATCAAATCATGATAGACTTCAAGAAACTTGTGGATAATGAGCTATCAAGAAGGACCTCTGGATAGTGGCAGTTTATAGCTAGCAAGGAATGACAAGGACCTCAGTCAAAGCACGCTGACTGAGGCCCATGGAGACTGTGCAGGACACAAACTAGCAGTTAGGAAGTCCATCACAAGGAAAGCCAAAAACCGTAGGAGAAGTGCTAAAGCGAAAGGCAGGTCCTGCGCTCGAAAACCGACAGAATATTGGAGGTGTTTTGGGCAGTAAGCAGAATTTTCAGGAGACCCAACAATTCCATACACTGCACGATGCATGTCTGGCGAATGACAGAGAAAACTGCCTCTCATCATAGGCTAACGTCCAATCAAGTCAACTGCGCGATAAGAGAGAACACCGTAGGATTTGGGGGCTCCAGATCTAATGACGGAGATTGTACCTAATGGGAAACCAGATTTGGAGGGACAAAATAAGCTATGACACATGACGATTTGAAATTTGATTGGACCACTGAGTTGGAGGATGAATCATTACATAGAGTAACTAAAATACCAAACCGTTTGAGGAAGAGCTGGCACAATTCACGAGAGGACAAGTGGCCACTTCCCTATGAGATGTTACACAGTGGCGAAGATGCAAAGGCACGAAATTCCAAGTGAATAGCATCAAATGATCCGAAGAGGTGGAAGAGGAAGTAAACAGTCAAAGGGACGAATTGGCCTTAAGCCATGAATAAACGGAGAATAGATGACAAAGGACAGTGAAAAAGGAAGAAGGAGACAGTGAAGCAAGAAGTAGAGAACAGAGAGCCGAGTTGACCTATAGAGTAAGGTAGCATCGAGTAGACAGAAAGCTTGAGAGGTTCGAGCAATCCCTGAGAGGATTTCTATCAGGAACTGAGTACCAAATTGGACTCATCCGATTTAGACTAGTTGAGGTTGAGACTTGGTAAGGAAGAGTCTATGCACTCTAGTGGCTTGGCGAATCCAAGAACCACCCTACTAAGCATTATCTGTTTCAGGAGACTCAAATTGAGCTCCTCATTGTAAAAACTCTACTTTAAAGACACAATAAAAGAAGGCCATCACTGAAAGCTAGCCGGAGATGTAGCCCAGGAGGATTGGGTGAACTCCTTATTAATTTGTTGTGTTCTTGCATTTGCTTACTGTGTTTCTCTTACTATTTCCAGTGTTTGTGTATTTTGCAATCTTATTGATCCATTGCCTGAGATAACATAGACACACACCAGCACATGAGTTTGTAATACCTTCATTAATTAATTAATTAACTGAGATCACTCACAAGTGATTTTTAGATCAAGTGGTATCAAAGCTTCAGGCTATCAAGGTTAGACAAGCTTGTGTTGGATTTAGTTGTTAAATGCTAACTAGATCAAAGATCAAATTAGGAAGAGAGTTGGTCGAAACTAATCCTAAAATTGGGAGAGTCTATCCTCAGAAGATAATGTCAGAAGAAGTTTCTATGGGTCCAGACCCTCAATTCATAGATAGTTTCCTAGCCATAAGGTCCATGGTATAGGGAATGTATAGGGACTTTAGAAAACACAAGGATGAGGATTCATCAGGCTCCAAACAAGACAAAGGAGAAGATGAGTCTCTCCTCCATGACCACTCAAAAGGCAAAGGGAAAGAAGAAATCTTTCTCACACCTCCTAATAGCCCTGAACATAAAAAGAAGGCATCTTTGATTAAATTAGATGCTAAATTGATTTACCTATACATGATGGAGAGTTGAATGCAGAAAAATTGGACAATTGGATTAGAAAAATTGATGTTTATCACAGAGTGCAGAGTATTGATTCGGACAAGAGAAAGATTCAATTGGCAAGCCTACGTTTTGGAGGCACTGCCTTGGTTTGGTGGGAAGGTTGAACCCAATCTGACATGAAGAGACATGGTAAGACTATTTCTATTTGGAGTGAATTTGTTTCTGCAATGAAAAAGCAGTTCTATCCATTGGCCTACATGCAGCAAGCCATGATGAGTTGGCAAACTCTTCGACAGTTTAAAGGGAAAAGTGTACAAGGATACACCCAAGAATTTAGAAAAAGAGCATTGTTTCTAGGAATCTCATTAGACTCACTGGAGACTCTATTGAGGTACATTGGTGGTCTACACAACTACAACAGGCACACTATCCTCATGTTTAATCCCACTAGTATAGATGAGGTATCTGTTCAAGCTACTCATCTAGAAGCTAGAGGAAAGAATGGAAGTCTAGAAGTTGGGGGATCATCCCAACCCACTACAAGCAAAAGTAAGGAGAAGAGAAAGTAGAAATGGAAAGCAAGGAAGGCTAACACTGCACAGAAGAGCAAGTCTACATGCACTCACTGTAAGAAGGATGGGTGTGATGATGAGCATTGTTGGATTCTGCATCTGGAGTTGAGACCTAGGAAGTTCAAGGGAAAGAAGAAGAAGACTGTTGTGGCTATTCAGAAAGATTTGGGGTTAGACTCAGGAGATGAAACAACTATTGCAGCCATAGGTATAAAAGGTAAGAATTTTGAAGCATCTACGAGTAATTCTACACAATCTACTATTAATGAAGAAAATGAGAGAAAAAGACATAAGATTTTCCATTTTCGAGTTATTTCCAAACATCAGAAGATTGATACTTTGTTTGATAGTGGCTCACAAGTAAATTTAATTTCTGAAGCAATTGTAAATAAATTGGGATTAGTGACGACACCTCACAAGTAACCATACCCATTAGGATGGTTAAATGATAAAGCACAACTACAAGTGACTAGACAATGCAAACTCAAGTTTTCTTTTGGGTCAACATTTATAGATGAGGTTGAGTTACACATAATTCCTTTGGATATATGTGGAATTGTTTTAGGAAGTCCTTACTTGTATGACAAGAATGATATTTTCTATAGAGCTAAGAACAATTATCTACTTGTTAAATATGGAATCGAAAGCTCAAGAATAATTATACTCTCATAAACTCAAGGTAGATGAAACGAATGATAAATTCATGCAAACAATTCTTATTAATGGTTGTAAAGGAAAATAAACCTGATAAAATGAATGTATTTGAGGGCTGTAATGCTAAACAAAAAGCTGATTTAGAAAAGGTTGTTTCAGAGTATGATATCTTGTTTCAAGAACCTAAAAGTCTGCCACCCAAAAAGGAAATAGTGCATGATATTATTTTGCAGCAAGATGCTCCATTGCCTAACATTGTAATGTACAGGTTGTCTGCTTTAGAGAATGCTGAAATCAAGAAGCAGGTGAAGGAGTTGCTCGAGAAAGGATTCATCAAACCTAACACATCACCATGTGGGTCACCAATCATTTTGGTGAGAAAGAAATATGGTTCGTGGAGAATGTGCATTGATTACCGAGCACTGAATAAGATAACAATAAAAAATCGTTATCCCCTTCCTTGCATAGATGACCTTTTAGATCAATTGAAAGAAGCTGTTTATTTTTCCAAGTTAGACTTGCATAGTGGATACCATCAGGTCAGAGTGGCAGAACAAGATGCATGGAAGACTACTTTCAAAACAAAGCAAGGATTGTATGAGTGGCTGGTTATGCCTTTTGGCTTAACTAATGCTCCTGCTACTTTGATGAGATTAATGAATGATGTACTCAGACCTTTTCTTGATGATTTTGTTATTGTGTATCTGGATGACATTCTGATATTTAGAAAAACATAGAAAGAACATTTAAAGCATGTTAAGCAGATACTAGATGTTTTGAAAAGAGAAAAACTTTATGTTAAAATCTCAAAATGTGAATTTGACAAAACATCTTTGAATTATTTGGGTCATATAGTAGGGAATGGTGAATTAAAGATAGATCCCTCTAAGGTGGCAGTCATTGTGAACTGGCCTAAACCCAAATCTGCTACAGAAGTTTCTTAGGAGCAACACAATACTGGAGAAAGTTCATTTCTAACTTTTCCTTAATTACAGCTCCCTTACATGCTTTAATAGGATTGAACAAGGTGTTTCAGTGGGGAGGCAAACAACATAAAGCCTTCGATACCTTGAAATAAAATATTAGTACAACACCTATACTAGCACTGCCTGATCTTCAAAGACCATTTGATATCCAAATGGATGCCAGTGACTATGCCGTGGGAGCACTGTTGACATAGCACGGTAAACCCATATGTTATCGTTCTGAGACATTTAATTCTGTAGTAGTTAAATATTCTACATATGATAAAGAATTGTATGCATTAGTACAGATTGTGAAAATGTCGAAGCATTACTTAATGGGAAAAGAGACAATAATACATATTGATCATCAACCACTTCAATATTTACACTCCCAAACTAGTTTGCAGCAAGCAAGACACTATAGCTGCATGGGTTTTCTACAACAGTTCATTTAGTCATAAGATATAAAAAGGGCATACACAATAAAGTTGTAGATATGTTATCTAGACCCATTATAAATGCATCTACTATACTTAAGCATAATTATGTGTTACATGAGAGCTACACTAAACAATATGCTCAAGATATAGATTTCAAAGATGTATATGCAACTTTAAGTTAAGGAAAATGAATAGAAGAATTGGATTATCATGTAAGGGACTGACTCCTATATCATTATGGGAAGCTATGCATTCCACAAACTGAAAGAGTAAAGATAATTCGAGAAGCACACACTTCTCTAATAGAAGGTCACTTTGGGGTAAGTAAAACAGTTGCACAGTTGCACAGCTGCAAAGATTTTGTTATTGGCCAAAAATGAACGAGACAGTTTCTAGATATGTAAGAGGGTGTACTATGCGTGCTAAAAGCAAGCCCAACAATAGAAAACTAGGCTTGTACACTCCATTACCAGTTCCTTCTCACCCTTGGGAAAGTGTTTCCATGGATATTGTTGGAGGACTGCCTAAGTCTAGGAAAGGTCATGATTATCTGTATGTTGTTGTGGATAGTTTCAGCAAAATGTGTATTTTGATACTTGGTAATAGACAGATTACAACTGAACAAACTGCAAAACTGTTCTTTCAACATGTATGGGTTCTTTTTGGATTACCCACTTCCATTGTATCTACTCGAGAAACCCGATTTGTGGGAATGTTTTGGTTGAGTCTGTGGGAATTGATGTACAACAAACTGAAGAAAGGGATAGCTTTTCATCCACAAACCAATGGCCAGACTGAAGTCTTCAACAGGACAGTGATATAGTTGCTCAAGGGATATTGCAGTAAGCATCCTAATCTTTGGGATGAGAATTTATGTTATGTGCAACATGCTTACAATAGAGAAAAAAATTATTATACATAGAGATCTCCTTTTCAGACTTTTTTTGGTTTCACGCCAAGGTCTCCTTTGGATTTTGTCTTTGGTAAGGACACCACAGTTGAGGGACACAGTGATGTGGATAGGGCAACTAGGCTCATTGAACAAATCCAAGAGATCCACCAGGCAGTATGGGAACAATTGGAAAAGAGCCAAGCCAAATCCAAGGCAAGGCATGACAAGCATCAGACGGAGCATAGTTTCCAAGTTGGTGACCAAGTCTGGTTGTATATCAGTAAGGACAGGATGCAAGGTGAAGGTAAATAGCTAAAGCCTATCAGGTATGGACCCTTCAAGATACTTGAGAAAATTCATGAAAATGCTTTTCGCCTTGATCTACCAGCTTACATGCACATCTACTCAATTGTAAATGCAGATTGCTTGAGATTGCTTGAACCTTCACTAATTGAGGATCCTGAAGAGTAGAGTCAGTTGCCTTCTATTGATGACCTGTTACCTAAATATCTTAATGAATTGCAAGAAGGCACAGTTCTAAATAGGAAGGTGAGAACAACGCGCAAGTGAGATGTTGAGTACCTCAAAATTGGGCTCAAGGGTTCAAAGCCAAGCAGTGAAAAGTGGATAGAGATTGGACAAGTGAGACAATTGTACCTCACTTAGTCGATTCTTGAAAACTAACTTTTGGTGGTCCAAAAGCTTTTTTAGTGGGAAGGCCATGATCTGATTAGATCCACGAAAATTATCAGAACTCCATGACTGTAACAAATCATGACAGACTTCAAGAAATGTGCATAATGAGCTATTAGGAAGGACCTCTGGACAGTGGCAGTTTGTAGCCAGCAAGGAACGACGAGGACCTCGGTCAAAACGTGCTGACCAAGGCCCATGGAGACTGCACAGGATGCAAAATAGCAGTTAGGAACTCCGGATTTGAAAACGGAGGCTGTTTTTGATGTGCGATTAGCGCAAAAGCGCTTTCGCTAGGTAAAACCCCTCGAGAAGGAATAGCCCCAAGCACTCGGTCACAAGGAAAGCCAAAAACCATGGGAGAAGCGCTAAAGCGAAAGGCGGGTCCCGCGCTCCAAAATCGGTGGAATATCGGAGGCATTTTGGCTAGTAAGTGGAATTGTCAGGAGACCTAGCAATTCCATACACTGCATGATGTGTGTACAGTGGATGAGAGAGAAAACCACCTCTCATCTCGGGCTAACGTCCGAGCAAGTCAACCGCGTGATAAGAGCGAACACTGCAGGATGTGGGGGCTCTAGATCTAATGGCGAAGATTACGCCCGATGGGAAACTAGATTCAAAGGGAGAAATAAGCTACGACACATGATGATTTGAAGTTCAGTTAGACCGTTAAGTTGGTGGATGAATCATTACGTAGAGTAACTGAAATACCGAACTGTTTTAGGAAGAGCTGGCACAGTTCGTGAGAGGACAAGTGGCCACTTCCCTGTGAGACATTACATAGTGGCGAAGACACAAAGGCCCAAGCGAACAACAATAGGTGATCCAAAGAAGTAGAAGAGGAAGCGAACAGTCAAAGGGACGAATTGGCCTTAAGCCATGAACAAACAGAGAATAGAGGATAGAGGACAGTGAAAAGGGAAGAAGGAGACAGTGAAGCAAGAAGCAGAGAACAGAGAGCCAAGCTGACCTACAGAGTATTGTAGCATCAAGCAGACAAAAGGCTTGAGAGGTTTGAGAAATCCCTGAGAGGATATCTGTCAAGAACTGAGTACCAAGTTGGACTCATCCCATTCAGACCAGTTGAGGTTGAGACTTGGTAAGGAAGAGTCTGTGCACTCTAGTGGCTTGGGGAATCTACGAACCACCCTACTAAGCATTATATGTTTCAGGATACTCAAATTGAGCTCCTCATTGTAAAAACTTTGCTTTAAAGACACAATAAAAGAAGGCCACCACTAAAAGTTGGACCAAAGACATAACCTAGGAGGATTGGGTGAACTCCTTATTAATTTGTTGTGTTCTTGTATTTGCTTACTATGTTTCTCTTACTGTTTTCCAGTGTTTGTGTATTTTGCAATCTTATCGATCCGTTGCCTAAGATAACATAGACACACACCAGCACATGAGTCTGTAATACCTTCATTCATTAATTAATTATCTGATATCACTCATGAGTGATTTTCAGATCATGTCGGCTGGAAGGAATGAAAAGGACACACTTAATGGGGTTGAGGTGAATCTTATACTTGTAACATCAGAGAAAGATGGTATGCAAATCATGAGATCCTGTGACCTAATTTTGGAACAAGTGGTGAGATAGTCTAGATATGCAAGGATATTATGAGCCAGGTCATGGAGACAGCAAGAAATGGCATGGTAAAAAGTGGCCCCAAAATTATTTAAACTGAAAGGCATGACGTTATAAGTGAATGTTCCCCACAAACTAGTGAAGGTGGTTTTAAGTTGATCGGCATAACAGATGCATATCTACTTGGATCTGGAGAATCCATCCATAAACAAAAGGACCTCATGCCCCTCACACTCATCAATGATTCGGTTTATGAATTGGGACAATATTTTTTCAGACCAAAAAATTCGATGCAGACACAAATAGTGCCTTGTTTCTTAATAATGTGAATAGGATTGGACACCCGTGTGGTGCATTCGATAGGGTAGATAAAGCCAACCCTCTTGAGATTATTGATTTCATCTTTGATAACGTCACATTTGGAAGGATTGATAGGCCTTTGATTTTGGCAGATAGGAATGGCATCATGCAATGTGTCGATGTGATGTTCAATAATGGTGGGTTGAAGTCCAAACATTTTGGAATAAGACCAGGTTAAAAATCATGAAATTCTTTGAATAACTTGTTATAAGCATAAATTTATTGTAGGGTCCATTGTTCCCCCAAGATAATATTTTATTCGATCCCTCGTTTATTCTAAATGTTAATTTTTATGGTAGGGGAAAAATTATCCATATTTCCTTCTTCAAAATCATCTAGTCAAGAAATTGGATTTTTAAGCCAATCAACTTCACCATGAATGACGTACTTTGATTCCATAGCATATTGATCATGGTTTTGTTGTGAAAGGAAGTATGCATGATGGTGCATATCATCCCAAGGATAATCAGGGGTGGTCATGACTTCAATGATGTCTTCATTAGAATGAAATATGGGGGAATAGAGGAAGAAAGAACACATGATGAAGAGGAGCTACCTGATGCATCACCAGGAGAGATAAGGTTCACATACGTACCGTCAAGGGTAAGAGAGAGGTTTCTAGTAGATGTGAGATCTACCGATGTTGAGACCGAAGTGTTTGTCAAAGAAAGTTCAATAGAATAACAATAGTAGACGTGTAGAGTGTCCCAATATATCGATCCCATGGATGATGATAGGTAGAGAATACGAGTGGTATTATCCATCATCTTGACATCAGCGGGAGGTATCAGGATGGGTGGTCGAGACACCCCTTGTTCTAGAATAGGAGTGAACTCACAGGTAGAGGAGAGGTGGAATCACTATGTGAGGTCTATAATTCATAAAGTACTTGAAGTGTATCACGAAATTATTCGAGATGGGGACAACGATGAAAGTAATGGCCATACTTATCACAAAAGATATGGGTGATTCATGCATAATTATTTGTTCTTCTTAGATGACTCAGGTAAGGTGACATGGACCCTAGGAATGTTAGAATAAGGAAAGGTATCAAACACCACATTCTTGATATGAGGTAGTTGAGGACAATTATTGGTGGCATGACCAACAACATCACACAAGCACGTGAAGGTGTGGGATTTGGTGGCTTAGGAGGCCTTGGAGTTGTTTTGGGTGCCTTGTCTTTGGCTCCCTTTTTTTGGGCTTTGCCCCCCTCACTAGTGTTTTCACAACATGAGTAGCGATCTATTGAGGTTGTTGTGGAACTAAAGCAATGGAAGGATAGGAACAATAGGTAGAACCAGGGTTGAAGCGATGTAAAGTTTGAGTTGATCTAGGGAAGTTTTTTTGTGAGGATCAATGTACTAGACTAGGATCCCCATGGTAATCTTAGATAAAATCAATGTATCCATAACAAGTGTAGAATAAAATTTCAGTGGTGGAAATAAGAATAGTATATGATGTTGTGTGTGGAGCATGATTGTTCAGAGGTATTTGTTTCAATTGGATGTATACCCCAGGAAGTTTGTACACCCCTCCAAGTGGAGGGGTCTGGGGGGGACTTGTCCCTCCCGCATGGGTCCAGGGGGGCCGATCCCCTGGTCGGGGCTCGGGGGCAGTGCCCCCAAAGCTAAAAATAGATGTAAATTGCCTTGTAAAAGTATTGTAATTTCTAGTCAATTTGGGCCGTTCATTAGGCGGATGATCTGACAGTAGAACTTATGTTTAGTTTAGGGTTTTTTTTGCCCTAGAAGGAAAACCCTCTCTATGTATGAGGCCATTGTATTTGAGGCTATGAAATAGATGTGTATTCTGTGAGCAAGAAACATAGAGGTGCGACTATGAGAGAAAATATATGATATTACAACAGATCTGCTATAGGTTGTGTCTCTTCATTTTGCTGGATAATAGAAAGGAAGGACTGGCTGTTCGGGGTGGATGTAGCCCAAACTGGGTGAGCCACATATATCTATGTCTCTCTTGTTTTATGCATTTTCTGTGTTTATATTTCTGCAATATTTTATGTGTTCCATTGCTCCGTAATATATAACTTTCCAACAACTGGTATTAGAGCCGAAGGTCTATTTGGCTGATAAACTCATAGGGAAGAAGGGTTCCTCGTTCTAGTGGGAGCAATGGCAGAAGATGGTAAGTTTCCGGTCAAGAAATTTAATGGCCAAAACTTCTCACTGTGGAAGATGTAGATGGAAGATTATCTGTATCAGAAAGATCTATACCTACCATTGGGCGGAAAAGAAAAGATGCCGAGAGGTATGACAGATGAAGAATGGAACCTTCTCGATAGAAAGGAACTTGAAACAATACGGTTGTGCCTTGCAGCGTCGGTCGCCTTCAACATTTCGAAGGAAACAATGACAGAGAGTTTGATTAAGGCATTGGAGAAACTATATGAAAAACCCTCGGCCTCAAACAAGGTATTTATTACGAAACAATGATTTAATATGAAGATGTTGGAAGGTGGATCTGTTGCAAATCATTTAAATGATTTTAATATTGTTACAAGTCAGTTATGTTCTATAGGGGTAAACCTTGATGATGAAGTTAGAGCTTTGTTATTCTTTTTCTCATTACTAGAAAGTTGGAATGGTTTAGTAAGGGCCATTAGTAACTTTGTTTCTATATCTAGTTCTTTAAAGTTTGATGATGTTTTCGGTGCTATCCTTAGCGAGGAAATGCGGCGAAAAAGCTCTAGTGAGACATCAGGTAATGCTTTGAGTGCAGAGTCTAGGGGAAGAAAAATGGAAAGAGGAAAGCGCTTAGGATATCACAGTAAATCAAGGAAAGGCAGATCCAAGTCCAGATCGGGGATAGTGTGCTGGAAATGTGGAAAGAAAGGACACCTAAAGAAAGATTGTAGATCTCAGAAGGGAAAAGAAGGAGATGCACAACAAGAAAATAATCATGAAGCAAATGTGACAGATGAGGTGTTACAAGATTCTTTGATTCTTTCTTTTGAAAATATTATTGATTCCTGGGTGGTAGATTCAGGGGCCTCATTCCACGCCACACCTGATAAGAAATATTTTCATGACTATGTTCAAGGAGATTTTGGACAAGTTCATTTAGGTGATGATAAACCCTGTAAAATTGTCTGAATGGGTAAGGTTCTTGTAAAACAACATAATGGAAACCAATGGCTACTAAAGGAGGTAAGGCATGTTTCAGATCTAAAGAAAAATCTAATTTCAACAGGGCAGTTAGGCGGTGAAGGTTGTGTGACAACTTTCACATATAAAGCTTGGAAGATCACCAAAGGAGCCTTGGTAATAGCAAAAGGCGAAAAGGTTGGTACATTGTATTTATGCAATGGTATTTCTAACTCTGTTAATTCTTTAACTTCTAAAGGATCAGATGCAGCATTATGGCATCATAGGCTCGGACACATGAGTGAAAAGGAGATGAAGATTCTTCACTCAAGGAATTTGTTGCCGGATTTGAAGAATGTTGATTTGGATTTCTCTGAGAATTGCATTTATGGAAAACAAAAGAGAGTCAGATTTATCAGAGTTGGGAAATAAAAGAAGAGCGAAAAATTAGAGCTTGTGCATATAGATGTATCGGGACCTGTTCATGTATCATCTCTCTGTGGCTCTCGTGATTATGTTACTTTTATTGATGATGCAACTAGAAAAACTTGGATTTATTGTATTAAGAATAAATCTGATGTATTTCATACTTTCAAGAAATGGAAATCTTTGGTTGAGATTGAGACAGGAAAGAAATTGAAGTGTTTTCGATCAGAAAATGGAGGTGAATATTGCAGCAAAGAGTTTGATAGGTACTATTCAGACATGGAATTCATAGAGAGAAGACAGTTCCAAAAACACCACAAGAAAATGGTGTGTCAAAAAGGATGAACAGAACAATCATGGAGCATGCAAGGTGCATGAGATTGCATGCAGTATTGCCTTTACAATTTTGGGGAGATGTTGTATATACTGTTGTTTATCTAATAAACGGAGGGCCTTCAAGTTCCTTGGATGGTGGTGTTCCAGAGGAAGCATGGATAGGTTAAAAGGTAAACTACTCCTTTTTAAAGCCTTTTGGTTGTGAGACCTTTGTCCATATTGATAAAGAAAATAGAACAAAGCTTGAGGCAAAGTCAAAGAAATGTACCTTTATTGGATATGGTGTTAATGATTTTGGTTATTGCTTATATGATTACGAAAATCACAAAATCTTTAGGAGTAGAGATGTAATATTCAATGAAAAGTTCTTGTATAAGAATCAGTTGTAGGAAAACAAGCAGGAAAAACAAAACAAGGAATACGCAGTCCTTGATGAAATCACTGAAAAAGTAAATGTGCCTAAAAATAATAATAATAATCAACAGGCACAACAACAGCAACCACCACAACAGCAACAGGCACCCCAAACACCTAAAAGTGGTGTTAGAAGATCTACCAGGATAAGTAGACCCCCTGAACTATACTCTCCTTCATTATATTATTTATTGTTGACTGATTCTAGTGAACCCGAATGTTATGAAGAAGCAATGCAGGTTGAAAGCAGGAAGAAGTGGGAGGTAGCCATGGAAGAAGAGATGGACTCGTTAATTCATAATCAGACTTGGGACTTAGTCAGGTTTCCTGCAGGAAAAACCACATTGAAGATTAAATGGGTTTACAGGCTGAAGGAAGAACATGGAGGAAAGCAGAGGCACAAAGCTAGACTTGTGGTGAAGGGGTTTACACAGAAGAAAGGTATTGATTTTGATGAAATATTTTCTCCTGTTGTTAAAATGACTTCAATCAGAACTATTTTAAGTCTAGTAGCAGCCGAAGATATGCATCTTGAGCAATTAGATGTAAATACAACCTTTCTCCATGGGGATTTGGAGGAAGAGATAGATATGCAGCAGCCACAAGAATATGAGGTGAAAGGGAAGGAGAAACTAGTGTGCAAGTTGAAGAAGAGCTTATATGGCTAAAAACAGGCTCCAAGGTAGTGGTACCTAAAATTTTAGAAGTTTATGTTTGAACAAGGTTATACTAGATGTCACTCTGATCATTGTGTTTATCTGAAAAAGCAAAATGATGGCAGCTATATTATATTGTTATTATATGTAGATGAGATGCTTGTTGCAGGGTCTAACATACAGGAAATAAATATGCTCAAAAGAAAATTGGCAAATTCATTTGCAATGAAGGATTTGGGAGCTGCAAAACAAATCCTTGGTATGAGAATCACTAGAGACAGGAAAAATCGCAAATTAACATTGTCTCAGAATGAGTACATACAAAAGGTGTTGAAAAGATTTAACATGCACAATGCAAAACCAGTTAGTACACCTTTTGCTAGCCATTTCAAACTTAGTAAGGAAATGTGCCCAAAGACCCAAGAAGACATGGATTATATGTCTAAAATTCCATATGCATCAGAAGTTGGAAGCTTAATGTATGCAATGGTTTGCACAAGGCCTGATATTACACATGTAGTGGGAGTTGTAGGCAGGTACATGAACAATTTAGGAAAGGAACATTAGATGGCAGTGAAATGGATTCTCAGATATTTGAGAGGTACACAAACCAAGCATTATGCTTTGGTGGTTCAAACATTTCTCTACAGGGATATGTTGATGCAGATATGGTAGGTGACAAAGATAATAGGGGGAGCACTACAGGATATGTATTTATTGTTGGTGGAATAACCATCAGTTGAGTTTCAAAAATCCAAAGTGTTGTTGCACTTTCAACAATAGAAGCAGAGTATGTTGCTGCTACAGAGGCTAGTAAAGAAATGATTTGGTTACAAAGTTTTATGGGTGAACTGGCTAAGGAGCATGATATGGGCACGTCATACAGTGATAGCCAAAGTGGCATTCATCTTGCAAAGAACGCAGCATTTCATTCCAGGACTAAACACATACAACTCAAGTACCATTTCATATGATCACTGTTGGAAGATGGAGAGTTGAAGCTGGAAAAGATACACACTAGCCAGAATCCTACAGATATGCTAACAAAAGTTGTAACCAGGGAGAAACTGAGAATATGCTCAGTTTCAATTAGTCTTCAAGGATGATGATGAAGATGAGAAACAACCGGGTCCAAAGAGTAGTCATTGTCTAGCAAATGAAGCAGTGGTGGAGTTGCTACAATCATTCTCCAAGTGGGAGATTGTTGTGTGTGAAGCATGATTGTTTAGAGGTCTTTGTTTCAGCTGGATGTATACCCCAGGAATTTTGTACACCCCTCCACGTGGGGGGGTGCGGGGGGGACTTGTCCCGCCTGCAGGAGTCCACGGGTCAGCGGTCCCTCGGCGGGGGCACGGAGGCAGCGCCCCCGAAGCTAAAAATAGATGTAAATTGCCTTGTAAAAGTATTGTAATTTATAGTCAATCTGGGCCATTCATTAGGTGGATGATCTGACGGTAAAACGTATGTTTAGTTTAGGGTTTTTTTCCCTAGAAGGCAACCCCTCTCTATGTATGAGGGCATTATATTTGAGTCTGTGAAATAGATGTGTATTCGGTGAGCGAGAAATAGAGAGGTGAGGATGTGAGAGAAAACAAAGGATATTAGAGCGGATCTGTTGTAGGTTGTGTCTCTTCATTTCGCTAGATAATAGAAAGGAAGGACTGGCTGTTTAGGGTGGACGTAGCCCAAATTGGGTGAACCACGTATATCTATGTCTCTCTTCTTCTATGTGTTTTCTGTGTTTATATTTCTGTAATATTTTATGTGTTCCATTGCTCTGTAATATATAACTTTCCAACATATGACTAGAGGCTAATGACCTGGGGGAACTACTCTGAGATGGTTAAGACCTTGGGGAATGGTTCTACGCAGAAAAGGACTAAGAGAGATACCAACAAAAGGAATATGACCTTGAGGAGTAGTACCAAAATGTGAGTTGAGTTGGGAACAGTAGGTTGCGTATGTGTTGGCTATTGTGAAGGCATATGAGACCACTTATCAGTAACTCATGATGCTTGAAGCGTCCAAACACTGGATGTGTTAGCCTCTGAGGGGGTAGTTGGTGGACCATAATAATCAACAAACAAGGAAGAATATTTGTAGATTATAGGAGATACATTGGTGAGGGATGAGATAGTCTTATTGTTAGTCATCGATGAGATAGTGGACTGAGGTGAAGTCTAAGATTTTGAATCATAGTAATTTAGTTTATTGGTAGTGACAATCTTTGCATTATGAGGGAATCACATCTTATGATGAACTCTATATTTGGAAACTGACATAACATAGGTATAACTATGACCAAAAAGGATGTTGTAATCTATTGGGGAATAAATGAACTCAATCTCAATAGAGACATTCTTTTTGGAAACAGTGACATGATAGTTGCGATATAAACCAAGGGGCTGAGAGGGATGATTGTGCCAAGCATGGACAATGATGGTGAAAGGAGACAAGTTAGGTGAACTAAGTTTCTACCAAACATCAACCATCAAACAGGAGGAGGTGCCTTCATCTTTGATACACCATTGAACAATGGTGTTTCTTATGGATACTGGTATTTGAAATGTAGCAGATGAAGGTAGGGGAGGATTTCCAACTTTTCAAGGTCAAAGACAACTATAGGAGCATCATGGGTATCAAGAGCACCCAAAGAAAAGGGTAGAAATTTCCATTGGGATGGGCACATCTAGAGGACCTATAGTGTTGACATGCCAACAATATGGTATTCCAAGTCATCTACTATGCTATAGCTATGGGCAGATTTAGAAGATGCAAGGTTTCGACGTGATGGAAATTTGAGGAACTTGGCGATAACCTTTACCTTAGGGGAGGGATCTGTAAGGTACAATTAGATGATGATAGAGGCTCGGGGGAAACTTAGGGTTGGGGCTTAGTCACTTACTTAGTGAGTGGTTTGTCATATTGGCATAATCAAGTCTGAAGGTTGACTTGTTCAGTATTGACCTCATCAAAATTCGTCACAAGAATCTAATAATCATTATCACTAGATGGTGGAGGTGGGGGATCTGCATGACCTTTTGTAGGTTGAGCAACAAGATATCCTTGGTGAGGAAAAAGATTGGTAAGAACAACTAGTTGAGATGAAGTAGGATGAGGAGGAGGAGTAATGAGATATGGTCCTCTAGGAGAATCTACTTGAGCTTCCCATGCTTGACGCATCTAAGATAAAAGGGGACACTCATGAGTATAATGTCCATATACGTCGTAATACACACAAGGTTTGTTTGCATGAAGAGCCATGTTTTTCTTGGGTTGTCCACCATAACACTTGGTTGTGGGATTAGACTGGTTTCCCAGAGGTGCGTTAGGTGGTCGACCCTGACCACCTTGATTACCTTCAGATTTCTAGTTCTAAGTACCTTTCCCCTTGTTCATTTTCTTAGGGTTAAGGGGATTTCTTGCGCTCTATTGAGCATAACCTTGACCTTGTCGAGGAGGTTGTTTGTGTGGTAGAGGTGGGGGAAGCATGTGTGGTTGGGGAGTTGGTATTGGTGGGGCTAGAGTGTTAAGTATTGCATACATATGGTAAGGAGATGGGGCAGCATTAGGATAAATAGGCGAAGCAACAATTACACCTAACATTTGTTGATGCGGATGGGGATATGAATATGATGTGCTAGGACCTGGATAAGAGTTTCCATGTGGAATATTTGGGGAGGGATAAGTGTAAGAGGAACTTGTTGCTGCTTAGGGTTGACCATAACTCATCAGAGGTGGAGCATATGGTTCAATTTGAGGGTGTCAAATGCTTGTAATGATACCATCAGTGGCATGAGATTCCCTCAGTGAATTGGCAGCACTAGGATGAGGCAGATTAGGAATGATAGTATAAACATACCCTGACTAGAGGTAGATCGGATCAAACTTCAAGGCTACTTGGAGCACATCCTCCTCAGATTGAGGGAAGTGAGAAGTGGCATCTTTAGCAATGGGGGCTAAAAGCAATCTAAGGAACCAATCCATATAGACGCACTCTTCGAACTAAGGAGATTTACATATGCTCCTCCTTCTACATCATTCCTGAACATGGTTGAATAGGCGAGTGACAAAAGTTTGATGAAAAAAAGTCAATAGTTGGGTATGAGTGTCATAATGGTGAGGTGACTAGAAATAGGGAATAAAATCTTTGGAAAGAATGATGAAAGTGGAATGGGTGGTTGTAGATTGATTACCATAGCACTTAGCAGCAACTCTAATAAGAGTGCATTGGAACAGACGAAGACGGATGGAGTCTTCAATTATAAAATTGGATGAACACCACATATGGAATGAGAGAGCCTAGTTTGTGGGATATTCTTTAGGATTATGTTTAAAATTTTGGATTCCAGAAGGAATTTTAGTAGGCATAGTTGGCCAAGTGGGATCATCGAGAAGAGGATTGTTGATGATTTGGTTGAAATAAGGAAGACTCAAACCAACGATAAAAGGAAGCAATGGAGTAGGAGGGGACCATACCAGTGTAGGTTCCTCTTGTGGGGTTACCCTAGTTAGCACCTAGATTACCACCTTGCTTTCTCACACCCACATTAGTGCCTAACATGGTGATGTTACGAGGTTGAGAAGATGCGAAATCAAAGGAAGAAATAGAAGAATTAGTTGAACCAGAGTCAAAATTATGACTTGGTGGAGGACTATGTTATAGACATTTTTGGGCGCTGCAACTCCAATAATAAATGTCCATAAACCAAGGGCTTCTAAGTACCTAAAAGTGTTGCTTCACACCCTAAAGGAACAAGGTCAGCTGATTACATCATCTCCCAGAAGTTCTCCATGGAAAACTGCTCAGAACTGGTCAAAACTGGACCATACAGACTGCCCAGTGCAGAGGGTGCGATGCATCTCACCTGCTCAGTGTAAAAGGTGCGATGCATACTGAAAAGCCCTTCTGTAGGGTACAATGGGAGAGAGTGGACATATGGCAGAGACAGTTTGCAAGGTGGATGATCATGGAATCTTCCAGAAACTTCTCCTGTGACACTTGCCTCTCTGAATTCGCCTAGGGATGAGTAATAGATCATCAATCTCCAAGTGGAATCAAGAACTATCAGAGAGAGGACAATAATCAAAATCCCAGAAGCTGACTCACTCCCCTACAATCATCTATATATGGATCCCTCATCCTAGAGATCCAAAGGTTGGAATCTTATATCTGGTAAGGATGTGTTGTTGGTTTCCTTGTGCAATATCATAGTGTTGGGTGATCTAAGATTTTCATGAGGTGAAGAAGGGCTTTCATCCTGAGAGGATGACATTGGTTCAGAACAATTAGTTGTAATCCTCTTTGCCATTCTTGATATTAATAAAGCTATTCAAGTTTTCCTCCACATTCTTGTATGTTTGATGATATATGCATTTGTGTGGTCAATACATATCTGGTCCTGTATTGTTTATGATTGTAGATCTCTGTTCTTCGATAGTATTATGCTGCTTTGATTCCACAGGTGCTCTTTGAAGCTGGGTAAATGAAGAAGAAGCGACGAAGATATATCAGAAGGGAGAGGAACCAAGCACGGAACCAAGCGCAAGACTGAGGTTGGTGTCCTTTGTTCCCCTCTTATCTACTTCTCATAAAGCAAAGCGAAAGTGGTTTTAGTTTGTTTGTTTCTAAGATAGCTACCAGTCTTAGTGGGACTAGCAGCTCTGAGTGGACACTAGATTTCTCGATAACAAAATGGCGACTCCGCTGGGGAGCGAATAGATTGTTTGCTTATCTATATTTGTTTCTTTTATAAACTTACAGACGAAGCCTGAAGTCAAGCCAGCTAGCCTTCGAACTGCATTTGCTATGCAAGTGCAAAGTAGATCAATGTTGCTTCAGTCTATCTTCAGGTTTTGTTTATAAATTGAACAATTGATTTGCAAACATTCTAATTTCCCTGGTGGTGTCTCTAGTAACCTCATTAAATCAGCACCTGAGATTTATAATTACTGAACATCACTTGCTCGACCTAAATCCCTAAACTGAGCTACAAACTTTGACTAAGAACCAAGTTGAAGTCTCATCCCTAGACCATCGCACCTTATACTCTTGGGAATTTGGATGAATCACACCTCCCGTGTGCAGTAGGTGCATTGCATTGCACTCTCCCTATGTTACAGGTGCGCTGATCAGACAAGACGTCTTCTGCTTCCATATTTTGGTTTTCTGTTCACTCTCTTTAGCTTTATTCAGGAGTTTTGTTGTCTGTGACCAGTACACCTCTGTGGAAACCCCCTTCCTTTCCATCTTTCTGCCTCCATTGTGCAAAGAACTGTGAATGTTTTTGTGTATTGTGTGCCATTTTTAGTTCTCTTTTACAAAGAAGTAGTGTAATCGAACTGTTGTTTCTTGATTTGGAAGTGTCACAAGTGTTGTTTTCAGTCATAGAAGAGAATCCTATTATTCTGGATGGTCGATTATACTGTTACTCTTGTATTTGATTTGAATTAGTAGTTTTTCTAGTGTCGAAAACAATTTTCAATTCGAAATCACAAAGTGTCGTCATTATCTTCCTTTCGTATTTTGAAGGAAAATTGTTAGTACTGTCACTTTGAAATGATAATTCAGATTTGTACTTAGCATTCTTTTTGTCATTCACACATTAAGAAGGCTGAAAAAAAATACATGCATGTGCATTTGCATTTAGACTACTTGTTGGTTTGGTTTAGGACAGTGCATCTAGTTGTGTGCTCTGTTCTCTATGTTGAAAGAATCTAATTTCTCTTTCCTTAGTAGCTAGGATTTTCATTGCAAAAAGAATATTAAACAATTGTTTCTCATCTTAGACTACATTTTTAGGAATTATATATCTACATCACGCGGTGAACCTGAAAGGAAAATTTCTTAAGCAAGATCAACTGTAAAATAAATTCAATGAACATAAAAATGCTTTGGAACCTAATGCACAACATTTAGAAGTCTAGGCTAGAGACGTATTATGGCGTCGTAAAGCCTGGTAACTATCGCTTTCATTGCTGGTTGGGTGATTCCTCCTCTTTGAGACGACGAGTGCCAGTACGGACTTGTGCTCCCACGTACCGTCGAGTATATATTGGGAGACCATAATAGGCTATATCCTTTATCCTTAGGAAGCCATGTCTACCGCCCTATCGATCGCAATGCACTGAACACAACATTCGGGAAGATTGACTGCCGTACCGTAAAAAGTATTCTACATTTTTGCGATTAGTTTGGTAATCCCTCTATCTAGATTTCCAGAGTAGTCTCTTTCTTTCCTTTTGAGACTCCTTAAAGGAAAAGGTCCATCTAAGCACTTGTCACTTCAGGTTCATTAAAGATCGAAGGCGACTAGAGTCATCTTTTGTTTTTTCTCGACTCTTAAAAATTGAAAAAACAAGTTGTGTCAAAGCGTCTAAAATTCATTTAAATCGGAATCATTTTCCCCTATTATTTTGATTTGATCGAGTGATCCACAATCGTGGAAGAAATTCAATCGAAACCCCATAGTTCATGGAGGCTTACGAGTCAACTGTCGTTGACTCCGGGAACGAAACTATTCTGGATGAAATGAACTCGTTTGACTGGATCGAAGTCCCCTAGGTTTGTTGGAGCAAGTACTCTGACATCCTCAAAGACTCTGGTTACTCCAAACATTTCTGGTATCCCTGCCTCTATAGAAGAAATTCCGCGGCCACAAAAGGACATTACAACTAATCTTAGTGTGACAGTAAACACTTCTATTCCCGAACCGGCTCCATCTACAGCTGATTTGGAAGGTGTTACAACCCAAACATCAGTCACTGCAAAACCTATACCTTCTTCAGCACCAGAAATATTTTACGGACCTGACGGTCTACCTCTTCCGCCTAGATTGATTTCCATAAAAGAGATTATAGAGGATCCTCCATCTAATGCTCCATCACAATTTGGAGCTAGGATCACCCTATATCCTTCTTCATCAAAAGTTATTCTCCCACCATCGGAAGTTCCTGAAGAATCGCTGAGGAATCTTTTGGATAGGCTAAATATTTTTGAACAACCATCGACATCTAGGACTGTGTCATCCAACACAACAGCGGTAAAACTTCCTGCTGCTACTCCAACAATGTTCGCTGGCATGCCATCTGTCACAACTAGCTCTCAATCGCTGGATGGAATCCATCCAGGGGCTGTCTCGACAGTATGGACTATTCCCATTTGTTCATCCGGAATAATATCTGGAATCCCTTATGTTGAGTCTCAACAAATTGATCCTTCACAGTGTCAATTTGGGCAATCCGGTCCCCAAAGGCAAATCATTCCTTTGAGCACTGGATTACCGTCATATGGAGGGCAGTATACCCTTTCATTGTCTCCTCCGGGAGAACAACCATACGAGAGTTCAAAACATAATTCAGGGTATGATGGAATTACACCTAGCGGTTGGGTGCCAATACTGCCTCAACAACCAAGAGTTGTATATTCGATGCAAAAAAGTTTACCTGTGTCAAATATTCCCACTACGCCAGCTATTGTGACGGTGTCGCAAGTACAAGCGTTGCCTGTTGTATGCCAACCTCAGGTTTCTCAGGTCATAATAAAACCACCTCTTGTCCCTACAATGTGACCACAATCACCGACTAGTGGAATGACCCAGGTTCAAATGGGGACTATTACCCCTCATCTTGGCCAAACAGTCAGTATTGGGCAACAACTCATGGCTTCACAACCATGGCTAGTACAATACCAACAACCGCAATTCCAACAAGCTTACCAAGGATCTGAGCAGCAAGCCTTTGCAAGTAATGGGCAGTCGTACATTCAAAACAGCCAACATCAATCATATCATAATGGTCATGCCCATCAACCTTACCAAAGTTACCAGCATCAAATGCATTATGTTGGTATGGAAAAGCCAACTGCTCAAGCAATTCCATCTTATCCTGGGTATGCTTCGTCGAGCTTAAATCAACAGTTGCCTTTCGTGGCGACTTTAGAGTTACCGGATCTAAATCAACTAACGAACGATCCAATCGCTTACGCCCCTTGGTGGCCAACGATTCCACATAAACTTCCGTAAGATATTCTTAAATTTAATGGAAATCTAGGTGAAGATCTGTCAAATCATGTGATGACCTTTCATCTGTGGTTTTCATCAAACACTCTCAACGATGATTCGATCAGGCTTCGCCTTTTTTAGTGAACGTTAACTGGTCTAGTAGCAAAATGGTATATCGAATTGCCTAGAGCTCCGTCTGATAACTTCAGTACCCTTGCCACAACCTTTTTAACCCATTTTCAGTTACCCATAAGGTACAAAATGGGAACAAAGCTTCTTACCAATTTCAAACAGATGACGGCCACTCACATATCTGATCATATTGATGAGTGGTGACGTCGTCGTAGAATGGTAAAAACATATGTTCCTAATCAGTTGTTGGCCGAATGGTTTATTAAGTCATTGATACCTTCTATTACAGAAGATGTGGCAATGGGAGGACTCATCACTGAAGAGCAAGTTATTTCTCATGCACAATATCTAGACTTGATCTATACTCAGTCTGGCACGCTCTACGATAAAATCCCTGATGCTCCTAGACCAGAATTTTCCATTCCTCCCCCTCCTAAATCAAACAAAGACTCATGTCGGCGATGGCGTGATAGGTACGACTAGCACAAAAACCGTAAAGGCTACATCAAATAAGGCCCGTACGATTTCAAGTCAAAACGCAAATGAAGAACTTCTCGCCTCAGAAGTAAATGTCGTGTTGATCGACAAAGGCAAAGAACCCAAGCAACCAAGAGGCAAGAAGAAAAAGAAAGGGAAGAGAAGAAACAGGAGGAGTCATTTCCTGAAAAAGTTTTGCAAACCCTTCTGGAGATAGGAAACCAAGTCATCCATGCTCTATATGGGATCAGGATCATTGGACGAGAGAGTGTCCATATAAAGCTGAGCTTAGGAAATTCTTCAAGAGTTCAAAAACCTCGGCAGTATTGACTGATCCGTTTGTGAGCCGAAGAACAAATCTGGTTGCTAGCGACAATGCCTTCCCGTCCCAAGTGCTAATGTTGTCTGTTTCGAAGCAGCTAAATGATGCTTTAATATTGACAAGGAATAAAGATTACGGGAATCCACAGATGTCGAACAACAAGGATAATGATCAACCTAGTAATTTGACAACAACTTCACCCGAAGTTGTGCCACCCATCACTCCTGAATTAACGGTAAAACCACCAAAGGGAGTAGTACACAAATTGACGTTTAATCCTCGTGCCAGAGCAGCTCAACATTATAACATAGTGGAGGATCTAGCCCAATCGTCGTCCGCTATGTCGACACTTGAGGTACTACAAAATTTCCCGTCCCAAAGGTAGGCTTTATTGTCAGCAATGGGTGGGATTGACCCAACAGATTCCAATCTTGTATCCTTTAATCACAAAGGATATGACCCTCAGTTACCAGCTCAACTAGCTTTCCTTATTCAAGTGAAAGCCCTCAACAAAACTGTTCATCGAACAATTATTGATGAGGGGGCATATACATGTATTATGTCGATGAGTTGCTGGAAAACCTTAGGATCTCCACCCTTGTCGCAATCATCGATGACATTAAAAGCATTTGATCGACGAACATACACCCCATATGGGATATTGAGTAACTTGCAAGTCGAACTGGGGTCAAAACAATAGAAATTGATGTTGAAGTTATCGACGGAAACCTCAATTACAACATCCTACTAGGAAGGACCCGGATATATGCTATGGTTGCCGTTGTGTCGACGTACTTCAGGAAGGTTGCATTTCCCTTCCAAGGAGGAATTACGATCGTTGACCAACAAACGTTTCTCCCCAACAGTTCACAAGTTACAGGAAGCATTCCGATGATCCATGGAAGCCCTCATTCACTTCAAAATATCGGAGTAGGCCTACTAAAAGACCCTACATTAATGAGGAATTTTTCCCTACGGCCTCCAATCAATTTGGCGGAAGTGGAAAAGGTGGGAACTTGTGATATGATATCTTCTATTCAGAATATGTCCGAAAACAATATTAACATGGATCATCTACAGGTATTGTCTCCAAGCCCAATAGAAATATTGTAGCAATCAATGTTTTCGGCATGGGAGGAAAACCTGAATCAACGCTTATCAAGCATATGGATAGATAGGTCTAAGGAAAATGGCACCCCTTCAGATCCTTGGTCACAAGTACATTCTACAAACAAAGGAATTGTTCAGTCAATGATGATTGACGGGGCACCATGGGAAGATTACCACCATCGTTCTCATATTCCGAATTGTAAGGAGGATAATTCTAGTGACCTTGATCATCCTTTAGTTTTTGACTTTCTGTCAAATACTGTAAATACGATGGATTCCGAGCGAAACCTGTCCAATATTGAAGAGACTATCTAAATATCTAGACCAAAACAGATGTTGTAGAGAATATTCATGTCGGCAAATCTTGTTCTCCTTCAAAACTAGAAGTATATTACGCTTTTTTTCACGAGTTTAGAGATGTCTTTGCTTGATCATATGTTGAAATGCCAGGCATTGACTCGAGCATAGTTTAACATGAAATTAAGATGTATCCAGATGTCAAACCGGTACAACAATGACTCCAGCAGGTGCACCCCAAGAAAGCCACTGCCATCGAGGCGGAAGTTGAAAAACTCCTCCTGTGATTAAAAAACAAGGAACGATTAGAGTGTGCATCGATTATAGGGATGTAAATCAAGCTTGTCCGAAAAACAACTACCCTACACCCTTCATTGACCAGATAATTGATGAATGCGTCGGGATGTGAAATCTTTTCATTTATGGATGGATTTTTCGGGTATAATCAAATAAATATCCGCCCACAGGACCAGTGAAAGACTGCATTTATTTGTCCGTGGGGCACATTCGCATATCACAAGCTACCCTTTGGTTTAAAGAATGCAAGGGCAACATTTCAAAGGGCAATGAATTATGCCTTCCATGACATCAAGAACATCGTTCAACCATATCTTGAAGATATTCCAGCTCATTTGCAAAAGTGGACCGATCATCCGCAGCATTTAAGAGCGATATTTGTATGTTGCCGACACTACAAGATATGACTCAATCCGCACAAATGTGTGTTTTGTTTCAGTTTTGTTTGTTTACTTGGCTTTTTGGTCTCAAAGGATGGGATTCGTCTCGACCCATGTAAGGTTTAGGAAATCATTGATTTGGCTCCACCTTCAAATTTGCTTCAGATTCAGAAACTCCAAGGGAAAGCTAACTTTCTGAGGAGGTTCATTCCAAATTACACCGAACTTGCTAAAGGTTATAGTCATCTATTGAAAAAAGAAGTACCCTTTATCTGGGATCAGGTCACGCAAGCTTCCTTTGATGCTTTAAAGGAATCCCTAATAAAAGCATCATTAATGTATGCTCCTGATTATCAAAAAGACTTTAACCTGTATCTGGCTGCAGCGGATACAACCATAGCAATGGTTTTAGTTCAAGAGAACGATGGAATTGAACATCCAATATATTATTTAAGATGAAACTTAAATGATATAGAAATGAAGTACTCCTACGTTGAAAAGCTGGCTCTCGCAACTGTTTAAGTGATACAGAGATTTCGACACTATGTCCTCTTCAGAAAAACTACCATTTTATTAGATTGCAACCCCATGACTTATATATTGTCGCGACAGTTGCTGTGGGGAAAATATTTGAAATGGATAGTGATTTTACAAGAGTTTGATCTAGAATTCAAAAAATCCAAATCGAAGAAAGCCCTAGTTTTCGTGGAGTTACTATGCGATCTTCCATCATCGTCCAACGATGCAACATCGGAAGAAGCAATCGTGGACGAATCTTTGTTTCTGATATCTTCAAGCAATCCGTGGTATGGAGATATAATAATATATCTCCAAACCTAAACGTATAGGTCTAATACTTCATGCTCGGAACAATGACAGATTCGATACCAAGCAAAAGACTACGTGATCATCGGTGATATGCTTTAGCATCGTGGTATCGATACAGTTCTACAGAGGTGCCTCACCCATGAGGAGGCCGAAAAAGTCCTGAACGATTGTCATTGAGGTGCGTGTGGGAGGCATCAATCTGGTTATGCTATAGCTCAAAAGATTTTACGAGCAGGATACTTCTGGCCAAAAATGTTCAAAGATTGCATAACTGTAGTCAGAAGTTGCCATGCCTGTGAAATCTTTGATCGCAAAACCAGAATACCACCCGCACCTCTGTAGCCAGTAGTAGTTGTTGGTCCATTCGCCAAATGGGGCATACATTTCATGACATGTAACCCCACCTCGGCCGAGGGCATGGGTATATCATAGTCGCAGTAGACTATTTTACCAAATGGGCTGAGGCGATGCCTACATTAAACAGCAGCGGCGAAATGGCTAGCCTCTTCTTTTTCAATCATGTAGTCTCTAGATTCGACATTCCACAGGCCATAGTCATAGATCATGGATCGCATTTTTGCAATCACATGATGGTTGAGTTGGCTACCAAATTAGGACTGTCCCATGATAGCTATACTCTGCATTATCTGCAAGCTAATGGACAAGTTGAAGCAATCAACAAGGTCCTGAAGCACATGTTGCAAAGGATGATTAGGGTCCATAAACGGAGTTGGCACCTTATCCTAAACTCGGCCTTGTGGGCATACCAGACATCGGTGAGGAATGCGACCGGGTTTACACCTTTTCAACTGGTGTATGGCCTAGAAGTGATCTTGCTGGTTCAGTGTGAAATCTCGTCCCTCAAGCTCACGGTCGACCTTCTCCCCGGAACTTCAGAAGAAGAGGCTCGTTTCTTGGAATTAATCCAATTGGATGAAACCTGTCATGATGTTGCTTCGGCTAATGAAGCCCATAAGAAACGAGTCAAAGTCCAGTTCGACAAAAATGTCAAACCTCGTGTCTTCTCAAAAGGTGACCTGGTCTTGCTTTATGACCAGGAGTCCGATAAGTTGGGAGCAGGTAAGTTCAAGTCTTTATGGATGGGTCCCTATATTTTTAAGTGTGAATTAGCAAAAGGAGCCTACGAGTTGATGGATTATGATGGGATTTCACTGGCGCAACCCCGCAACGGGTTGTACCTCAAGCGTTACTATGCTTAACTTAGCGTAGTAACCCCTATGATTTCGTTACATTTTTGTTTTCGCTAAGGGTAATTGTTTTGGTTAGGTAATCCACCTTTTGTATTTGTTGCAGATGTCAAACCTATTGGAACCATTTGTTGGATATGCCGACAGAGCGAGTCGTAGTTTGTGGAACCTATCTTCTGCGGCCTGGTCCATCTTCGATCCCATCGGCGAGTTAGTGAGTTCCAGAGGGGTATGTATTGGTCGATAAATGAATAATATCACTAAATACAACGCGTTGATAGAACTCCTCTCTGATGCCATCGCACATGGCATACGCTGACTTGTCGTCAGGCTAGACTCACAACTCGTCATTCTACAACTCACTGGTATCTACTCTGTACAGAATCCAGCTATCTACCGCATGTTTCTAAGGGTCAAGATTTTGGCAAGATAGTTCAATTCTATTTAATATCAACATATTTCCAGAAATTTAAACACATTAACGGACTCATTGGCAAATTATGTGTTAGATAGATATTTGCGACATTTATAAAAAGAAGCATTGCATCAATATTTGCATCAGGATCATGTAACTTAACCAAAATAAAGCTCCGAAAATCAAAAATATATATATATATATAACTATTTATAGTTTATACATAATGTTCTGTAACCAAGACAAAATCAGTCAAATGACCCAAAACTCAAAATGCTAGGGGGCACCCTAGTGTAATGATGCTAGTGATAACAAGTCACCGCCTGTGCAATCATGCGTAAAAGCCTTGTCCATCAACTTGGCACACCAGTAGTATGTCGCTGCAACCTCATAGGCAGCTCATTGGTTCTCACATCCGGAATACCAAGAGTGAGACCCTCGACCTAATCCTACAATGCTGAAAGAGTCTCGGCCACATCAAGGTCGTGAAGGATGGCCCTCCTAACAGCCTCTCCTGCCGGAGCGGCAGCTACTGCTCTCAGGCGTACTGCTGGTCAAATTGTCCAATGTCTGCATGAGCACATGAGTTTTGATTAGTCTTGATCAAAGAAATCATAAGAACATTATGAAAACAATAAACAGAGATATGGTCAGAGAATTTACCTATAGCACCCCACTACTCACCAACCGGCAACACCAAATCTGGATCACCCCAGAAATCCATACCAGCATATGGACACTCAGCATAAACCTTCTCTTGGCAGTTGAACCACTCGAAGAAGGATTCAGAGAACGAAATATGGGAATGACCCACATGTCGGGCCATAAGAGTGGATATATTGTTTTCCAAGGCATCTCGTCAACCGTCATCATGATTTATTTAAATCTAATTATTGACTATGAGTCAGACTTAGGCTTACTAAACTCCTTGTTTAAAGTCACCCTAGTCTCTGCTAGTGATGCAAGAGGATTATCAGAACAATACTTAATATAACAAGTTAGCAGGTGATCCTAAAAAGTGATAATCAAATATGCCTTATTTATATTGTCATCAGTAATCTATTGCATTGTCCAAACAACATTCGCGAAAAACCAAAACTTCTATGTATCTTCACTCCCTATTCCCTTGAAAATCGGTAGCTTAATCGTATTTGCCATGTTGAATGGTAGTGGTGGAGGTGGAGGTGTGGGCGAAGGTGTATGTGGTGGAGGTGGAGGTGGAGGCAAAGTGGATGGATGATGTGTTCGTGGAAAACCCTTTGTTATCAACTGGACAACACTTCACAGAGAAGCATGCACCATTCCTTCATCGTCGCTTGAAGGAGGTCTGGTCAACAAACTATATTATGGACTTGATCTCTCTCGATATATAAAGAGTCTTTTGCTTCATGTAGCTTCGAACATCAAGCCAATGGCATCACTTATTTTTCACATAATGACATTTTAATCCAAGTATTCAATGATCTTAAATACTTACCTCATGGTCCTTTGAAAAATCACCACTCTTCTTCGCTATATCTAACTGCAGTATCAACTACAAATTCTGTGACAAATCATCCTAGAATCTAATCGAGCCAATGATCAATAGCCCGTGCAATCTTGTTTTCAGATGCTTATAATTATTGCACTAATTTTGGAGTCCACACTATAAGCCTATCGAGCTTCCACCTTCCTTAACTGTCTGTTAATTCTGCTAACCACTCATACAATTCAATGGGAAAAGTGTAGAAGAGGATATTGCGTATCTCTATATACATATACTTATTCAACCACTCTTCTTTTGACAGGCGTGGATTCCTATTTTCTTGTGCTGCAAACTCATGAATATTCGAATCCAACCACTTTCCAATTTATTTCTTGGTTAGATTCCAATGATGCAACATCACATCTCTTTGAAGCAGATCTTGGTCCTCGCAATGGAACCATTTGCTAGCTTAGGGGGTCCTGACCCAAGTTTAGAGTTAGCTATTCCAACAAACAAAACCCTACATTACTGGCCCTTTTGACAAAAACCCATGTAGGGCAGGCTACACTCTCACCTGAAGCAGTATGGGGGGATGCAATAACCAAGTTTCTGCATCCAAAGACTAGTGTGATGTCTTCTATCTTTTTAGATCTGCCTTCGCATAGATCAATACACTCTTAAGACACATTGTTGTAACTCTGTTAAAATGGCCTCCGAACCTTTGTGAAGGTCTATGATTGGGCTTTTTAGACCTTTAACAATCAATCTATCTACTTACGTGCATTAGAGAGTAGTCCTAAATTAAGGTTCACACCGATTTACTTAAGTTATTAGTAAACATTAGAGAATGCATTAGATTTTTCATGAAAATACTTAAACATGCATTGCGTACATAATTAACACTTATTCAAGAGAATCACACAACATTCAATCAATATTTTATAAAACACATAATTCATTGACATCATATAACATTATCAGAAATAACATAAATATGTGAGAATTATTCAGAAAATGTATTTATTTATCTTCAATTCAAGATTATTGACTCAAAACTACCTTGTGCACACAACTACAGGGGTTCACGCACTTAGTTGCAGACTCTACCTAGGCCTCTGCACACTTGGTTGTAGAGCCTTTCTTCTCCAATTTGACCCACTTCTCTTTGCTATCACTTCATCATTCTAATCATAATTTCCTTAGACTCTTCTAAGACACACCTATTTATAGCCTTTTTCATACAATGCCATGGTCTACGGACCATGGGTGGATCTCAAAACTAACTCAAACTTTACATAAAATAAGGTGCTAAACCCCTTTGAATCCTATTAATCTACACACTTCACATCCACAAACTATGGATACTTTAGATTATTTACAAAAATTGTACCAAAACATGAGCTATTTTAACCCCAAACCTGACCTAGGGGACCCCATCCCAACAAAGCCTGTCAAGCAGAGACCTTATAGACTAAATTAATAATACAAGGACCAGGTGAAAGAAGAATTAGGAAAAATTTTAAAAGTTGGGATATTGAACCTCACAAAGAATTTGAATGGGTAAGTGCCATGATGGTTCAGGAATACAAGGAAAAAGGGGAAATCAAAATTTGTGTTGACTTAATGTAGTTGAATGAGGCATGCCTACATGACCCCTTCCGTACACCATTTATAGATGAATTATTGGACAATGCAGGAGGACAAGAGGTTATTCTTTCACATATGGATTTTTAAGATACCATCAGATTAGAATTGCACCAGAGGATAGACATAAAATGTCTTTTGCCACATAGTGGAGCTCTTATCAGTACACTGTGGTGCCTTTTGGATTAAAGATCACCTACTATATTTTCCATAGTTGTAATTGTGGCTTTAAAAGACTATATACACAAGTTTTTGGAAGTATACTTTGAGGATTGGATAGTCTTCGGTCTATTACAGAAGCATATGGAAAGCTTAGGTTGATGTTGGATACATGTAGGCAGCACTAGATCTCAGTGAATTTGAACAATTCCATATTTTGTGCACCATTTGGTATACTGTTGGTACATGTAGTCTGTAAACAAAGATTAATGGGTTATCCTCTGAATATCACAGTTATTGTGAACCTACTAGCACCAAAAATAGTAGGAAAAATGTGCATGACACTAGGATATACTAGCTAGTATAGAAATTTTATAAAGGGGTACATGTAGACAACTGTGCCAATGGAGAAATTACTTAAGAAATACATGAATTTTCAATGGAGCAAAGAGTTCCAGAAAATCTTTGATGTACTGAAAGAGAAGATGGTAATTGCACCTATTCTAGTCTTCCCGGACTGGAAGAAGGATTTCCATGTACATATTGATGCATCTTGCATTACGTTGGGTGTAGTGCTAGTTCAACTGTGAGCAAGGGAAATTGGTCATCCTATACCATTTCCAAGTAGGAAGTTGTGAAACGAAGAAAAGAAATATAGCACAACAAAAAGGGAGGGATTAGTTATAGTGTATGCATTACAAAAGTTCAGGCACTACTTATTGGGGTGCATTTCAAAATGTTTAGTGATCACTCCGTGTTGAAATATCTGGTGTAGGAGGAAATATTTGTTGATGGTTGTTAATATTCTAGGAGTATGACTTCAAAGTTATAGTAAATCAAGTTAAATTGAATGCTAGACCTAATCAACTATCAATAATAAATACATGAGAAGAACCCACAAATATCGAAGATAACTTGCCTGATGCAAAAATATTCACATTTAAGGTCACAGATGATCACTTCGCAGATATTTTTTAGTTTCTGACCACATGAATGGAACCCGTGGAGAACACTATGAAGCAAAAGAAGGAATTGGTCATTCGAGCAACTGATTTCACCCAAGTCATATGAAGAAAACTCACTTGTTTGACTACATTTGACTTGCTCAACATAATTTTCACCCAAAATTACATGTATAACTTGCTTGACAAATTCAAACACATCTTGATTGAGTTAACCCTCATCTCACAGGCATAGAAAAACCCTAATCTAGCATAATTTTGGTCATTTTTACCTCTCTTAGGAATTTTTATGTCTTTAGTTTTTTTCTATTTTTTTTCTTTATCTTTTTTAAGAGGGGGGAGGGAGGTGGTTTGACAATTATTTAGGATTTTTCCCTGATTTTGATTTTTCAAGTTCAACTTTCAAGGATGTTAAGGACATATATTTTTTTTTGTTGATTGTTCCTCCCAAACATCAACTTCTTCCCACAACCTTCGTGAATAATGAAAATGCCAAGAGAGAAGCACTTTTCTTGGATTAGTGTGGAACGTTTCTAGGAACAAAGAATCTTAGACATAAATTTTTCCATATTTTTTTTTTTTTTGAAAATTAGGCTACTTCTATTATTATACAAAAAGGCTACAAAAAATTACAACGAGGCAAGCCTCAGATTTCACCATTCGGAGATGGATTTAGCACAGTGAGACACATAACCGGGATATCCAGACAGACACTTGTCACCGACCAAGACTGGAAGACCAACAAACTGCCAAAAACCTCAATCAACTGAGAGATAATCCTAGTGACCCAGACATTGTTTTCAGTTACAGACTCAAAAAAACATATCCCCAGACTGTTACATAGGACAAAATAGCCACATACAGAGGCGCGCTTGAGAACCGTGATTAACATGAAAAGGGTTGAGCATAGCTTCAGCTTTACAAGGAAAATCGCGCTGAGAAAGCAAAGAACAAGAGATACCAGATGAGCTAAATTAAAGCGCCATACCCACCACCAAAAAGCCCTGTAAACTGGCTCAGTCATCCACTAAGGTGGAAGGCTACTCTTCCACCACCCTGCAGCCATATTGGTCCGGCTCGCTTGAGTCAGTGTAAGGCGCATCGTCTTCGGCTGGTGCACTTGGACCCGCCACCGCACCCGAGGTTCCCGCTGGCTAATCTCGTTGACCTAGGACTAGAGCAGGAGGCCGAGCTTGTTGAGACAGGATTGGAGCAGGAGGCCCTTGCTCCTCAGCGACTGGTGGAGGGACTGCACGATCACATTTCTCGATTCTAACAGAGATGTAATATGTTGCATTGTCCAGTAAGCACGGGAAGCAGAACCGGGATGAGGGATGTGAGGTGTTCTCGCAGACAGAAGCACGAGCCCACCCTCTACCTCTCCCTCGGCCTCGCCTTGCGCTTCATGAGTTAGAGCCATCTGAAGAGGATTCAGAGTGAGAGGAGCGCTGCGGGTTGGCTCTGCCTCTGGCGCCTCCCCAAGGCCCGCCTCTATGGCTGCTAAGGCGAAGCCTTTCCCTTGGCATATTGGACTAGAATTAACAGTGAGACGGCGCAGAGAGTTGTGGCTGCTCGAAACCAGAGGCTTAGGGAGCCAAGAATTCGGGCCCAGAAACTCTGAGTGGAGCGGAGGCATAGAAGGCAAGATATCCCCGACAACAGAGATACCTAGGGGAGCCACAAACGAAAACACCCACAATTCCCGATTGGAAGACATAGGAGCGTGAAGAAGATAAACAATATGAACGGGAAATTCAACAATAGGGACCAGGGCTTCCAGAATCACAGGCCGAGGTCTGAACCTCCAAAAGCCCCGATAGGAAAACACAGGAGCATGGGAGAGATAAGCAATGTGAACAAGAGACTCCACAGAAAAGACCAGAACTTTCAGAAGTGCAGGCCGTGGTCTATACCTGTGAGACCTTCTCCGGCGTCCACAGACCTACTGCAAACCACAACACGGAATAACCCAAAGCCAAACATTAACCAAAACAGCAGAAAGGAAATGTGTTACCATCCCTGGCTTGCTGTAAATATACTATGCAGCCACTGTCCATGCCATGTGTGAACCGATACAATGCAGCTGCCTCCCGGAAGCCGAAGTAACAGAGCGTGAGCGAAGGACTATGTTATGGGTGGCTGGCTTGCGGTGGGTTATACTACCCGCTTTCAAGTTGAAGCGATAGGGGTGGCAGGCCTTAAATTCTGCTGTACAGATGGCGGGGCTAGGCTGCCACTTGCCTAGTGGGAAGCCTGCCCCTGTACCTACATCAATTAATATCACCCACAACCGGGAGATGAAGATCCTGGAGCACCAGAGAGTGGCAATCCTATTGAAGTTTTGTATCCTCTGCATCATGGAGAGTGCCTGTATAATGAGGATGATGTTGGTTCACCCCTTGGTTTGCCAATCTATCTGCTACTCTGTTGGCCGAACGCCTAACATGCTTGAAAAGGATACTGTTAGGGCGTCGAAGCCTTTCTTCCAATGTTTCTAGCCTACTGAGAAGTCTCCAGCTGGAGGCTATTTTGCCGCAGAGGTCCCTGCTTGAATTCTAGTAGCCGCATTGATAAGAATTAGGGAGTCTCCCTCCACCTCCAGCGGATAGAAATTATGATGATCTGCCACACAAATTCCTTTCCACATTCCTTCCAACTCCGCCACATTATTGGTGTTTGTGCCTGTCGACCCATAGTAGATGTGTTCCACTGATCCTTTGGCATTTATGATTACACCTTCCATATCCTGACGGACCAGGATTTCCTTTAGCAGCACCATCAAAATTTAGTTTGAAAGCAGCTCTTGCGGGGGGGAACCATTGTGAGGGGGAGGTGATCTTGGGAGAATTTCTGGGAATACCTTGCAGAGAACAGGATATGTTAAGATTCTAGGAATTCCAGATGCTTAGCTCGCGGGGGGACGTTGGCCAGTCATTTTCTTTCCAAGATCTGAGTGCCAACGTTTCTTGTAGATTATGCTTTAGGAGTAGCCAAAGAATTTCTACGGATCTTCTCCTGTTGTTGAAGACCCTATTGTTCCGTTCCTTCCATAATAACCAATAAAGAAAGCCTGGAATGAGGTTCCATAAGGAGTTCAAAATGGGGCTTTGATAAGGGTGCTTGGGCCAGGTTATGAGAGTGTTTGCTATGTCCCCCTGACTGTCCCTTATTCCGTTGTTGCATTGGTCGACTTTTTCCTAGAGCTGAGCTGCGATTGGGCAAGTCTCCATGATATGTATGATGGTTTCCGCTTGGCTGGTGCAGTTGGGGCATCGTGAGGGTCCTATGAAGCCTCTTCTTTGTAGATTATCCCAGGTTAGTATGCGGCACTTGCTTAAAAGCCATAGGAAGGTAGATACCTTAGGCCATAATCTTGACTGCCATATGTGAGTCCATAACTGATATTTCTCTGTATGGCTATGATCATAGCGTATGGTATAGGCTTCTTTGGTGGCGAAGATTCCTCTTGAGGTGTGACCCCACCTCAGTTTGTCCTGCTGATTAGAGAGTTTTATTTTCCTTTGATTTAGCTCCTGATCTATATCTGCATAAGTCTCTCCATGCCAATCTGTCTGCCAAGAGCTTGCGGGTTTCCATTGTTGGAAATCTTGAATCGTTTGCCATAAATATAGTCGCGTCCAAGGAGTAGATTGTAATATAAAGGTCCTTGAATTACCATAACGTTCATGTGAACAGTTTTCCTTCTCAAAGTAATGGGCACATTTGGAAGGATCCCTAAAGGTCGACTGGTTCCTTTGTCGAAGCCTATTAGATTTCTCATTTCAGGAAAAAGTGATGGCGAACCAAGCGCTTTCCAAGCAGTTGAGGAAAGGATACTCAGAGAAGCCCCTTCATTAATGATGGTACCAACCATGACCATTCTGTAAGCTTGTACAATAATTCTGAATGGTACACTGGCTGGTAAATGGGGTCTACCTAGTGGAGTAATGTAATGACAATGGTTCAATCCTTATCAGGACCATTGACGAAGAAGCCATGCCCATGCTTGTGAATGGGCATCGATTGAAAATCTACAGGAAACCTCTCTCGAGGCAAGAGTTCATTGAAACTTTGGAAAAAACAGTGTTGGTAGTGGAGCAAGGCTCTACCCCTATTCCACCCACACCTTGATCATAAAAAAAAAAAAACAGAAACAGAAAGATCCTTGGGTGAAAACCTTTCTGAGGCGCCCACGCTAGTATGGAAAAGAGATACAAAGGCATTGCTTGGAGGACCGATTTGATCAAAATAAGCCGACTGGCTATATTGAGCGATCTGTAGGTCCAAGATAAAATTCACACTTCCAATTTATCCAACAACGTACGCCATGAAGCATGCTTGAGGGCAGAAGCCATGAGAGGAGCACCCAAATACTTGGAGGGCAACACAGCAATACAGAAACCCAGAATACGAGCAATGTTTCGTTGAGTGGAAACAGGGGAATTGAAGAAGAAAAGCTGGGATTTGGAGGCATTAATCGAGGTTCCAGAGGCTTCAGAAAAGAGAGAGAGTGGGGTTTTAAAGGCTTTGGCTTCTTGAGAGGAGGGATGACCAAAGAGCATCGTATCGTCCACGAATTGCTGATCAGATAATGGATGAAGACCATGGATCGCTATACCTTTGATCGCCTGAGAGGAAACAGCATGGTGGAGGAGGTGACTGAGTCCTTCCGCCATAAGAACAAAAATGAAAGGGGAGAGGGGATCCCCTTGACCAATGCCTCTCGACGGACGGAAGGGCGTGGACGGGGAGCCATTGAGGAGAACCGAAAAGCAAGGAGAGGTTATGAGGTTCATGATCCAGCGAGTCCAGGTAGCATTGAATCCGAAGGCTAGCAGCATATGCTGGATATATTCCCAACTGACCTTGTCAAAGGCTTTAGAGAGATCAAGCTTCATTATCATGTCCGGTTTTTTGAGAATTTTTAAAGAGTGGATATATTGGCACCATCAAGGGAGTAGGGTTGAATCTGGCAGCGTTCCCTAACGAGGCACTCCAATTGTTGTAGGATGAAGTAACTGCAAAGCTGAGGGCTCGTGAGCACCGCGCTCTATAGGTTGTCAATGAGCAATGGATTAACAATGAGAAGATGGCCCTATAGCAAGACTGTCCTATTGCTTGGACTCCAGGGTTAGTATAGAGACTAGAACACTCTGAGGATAAGATTGCCTATGCTATCGATCATTGGCTCAATTGCATCATAGGATGATTTGTGACAGAATTTTGTGGTTGATACCTAAGTTAGCTACAATGAGGTGGAGCAATGATTTTTCAAAGGTCCACGAGGTAATTACTTGAAGTCTTTGAATACCTATATTAAGATGTTGTTGTGCGAAAATGGGTTACGCAACTACCATGATGTTCGGAGCTATGTGAAGTGGAAAGACTTACAGGAATGAAGGAAGAGAGGGTCTTGAATATTGTCCATTAATTTCACCTCAACTAGGTGACGGAGAGGGAGTAGCACAGGCTTCTCCACGAAGTGCAATTTAGTTAATAAGACAAGGATTCCCATGACTACCACCTCCACCCACACCACCTCCAACTTCACCACCATCACCTGTGACTTCACCTATACCACCACCACCTCCATCGCAGTTTATCACGGCAAATTCACTAAAGCTACCTCTGTTTAGAAGCATGGGAAATGAGGACCCAAAATAGTTTTGGTTCCTTGTAAAATTTGTATGGGAAGCTCAGGGCATCACATATGATCACATGAAGAAGTCAAAATTGGTTAGTGCTTTGTAGGATCGCACGCTAACCTGGTACATCAAGTACTTTAATGATAGCCCAAACACTAGGGTGGCAAATATCCAGACCGCATTGAATAAAGAGTTCAGTAGGCCTAAATTAGAGGCATAGTCAATTATGGGGTTCAAGGAAATTGTGATGAAACTAGGTGAGACACCTTGGTAATTAGATCATCATTTGAAGTGTAAAATCCACGAAGCTAATATGAACTTAACATATGGACAACACCGTGAGTTGTTCGTGGCTTTGCTCCTGCCACACGTAAGGGTTGCACTGTCACAACAGAAGATTACGACTCAGGAAGAGGCCTTGGAGATTGCAATGAGACTGCATGAATCATTGATGCAGGATCCAAATTTGGGGGTTCAACAGATCCATGCGCAGTTGCAAAATATTGGCCTTGAAATGTAAAGTTTGAAGGAGGATAGAACAGTTCGACCGGAGGTGCGTGAAGAGGTATGGTGCCTGAAATGTAAATGTTAGGGGCATGACAAAGACCAATGCCCAGTCCTTACAAACTATATTGTAGGAGGAGGACAGATGCCTTTAAGGCTAGAAGCTCAAGTAGGACCAAGCGTGGGGCTTGTGTTGTGGTGCGTGTAGAGCCTCTAACTTACACCTCATCATCCACTATTACCTACTGTTTTTCATCACTTACCTCTCTCTTTTGCCTCATTTTCAATGTAAAACCACCCAGATCATTACATTAGATGTCATTAAGAATGATCAAGTGAGCTTTGCTAATGTGTGACTGTTTTGTTTAGATTTTGACATATTTACAGGCATTCCGCAGCCATCTGCCGATTCCGCAGCCATCTGCTGATTCTGCAGCCATCTGGTGATTCCGCAACCTTTTTGTTAATCTCAAGGTTCCACGTGTCATTTTGCCAAATGAGCCACATGGGCACTTAGGAATCAAGGTGCTCGAGGTTCCTGTGCTATTTGTTCAGCCATCCACGTCATCTGTACCTCCGGTCAACAAGGGTCAAGTTACGGTCAACAAAGGCAGCTTAATGGTGATGGGTGATGCGTAAGTTGTTGGGTCACGTCAGTCCAAACGGTGACTTGTCCGTGTTACGCAGGTTGTGGGGGACATAATCCAACTCTGGATTCAATGCCCATAATGACCAGAACCTCCAGCTCATCCACACAGGCTTATGACGTGTTAATTAAACCTTAATTACGCATGACAGTCAGTTATTTTTCAGTTTTAGCTGTACGCGTTAAGCTATCTTTCAGATGCCTATAAAAACTTGCGTCTGTGTACGCTTAGATAACTTTTTAATTGCTGTGTTTTTATGAACTTGTTATAATTTTAGTGCATTTCAAGACTCTGTTTTAATAGTGTTGTTCTAGCACTCTTGACTGTGATTTTCTGCACATGGAGTAATAGAAGCAGTGATGTTCTGAAGTTTTCAATACCTTGAGTCTTCTTTGGGTTATATGAATGGAGGGCCCCTGTTCATGTTAGCCTTGTACAGTATTTTATGTTCAGCATTTCCTTATTTCCATTCAGCATTTCCTTTTCTTGACATATGTACAGCGTAATTTGCTTTCATGTTATTTCATTTCCAGCCTTTATTTTAAGCTGATCAGCATTGTTCTTTTGCAGGTTTTTAACCCGGGATTGCTTTTGTGTTATGTATTTGCTTTATATCTAGTGGTAGTTTCAGTTGACAGATTCAAAGTTGTTGTTTTACTTTATTTTCATATCTGATTTTTAGTTTTATTTCTCAAATCTGTCTGCTAACATATGAATGATCTCTTTATTATAAATTGTCTATCTTTTAGAGATCAGAATACTGATAACTTGCAGCTGACTTTGGGTACTTTTTAGACTAATCTTTAAACTAATTTCTAATCGTGTCTTACACAGTACTATGTGTTAGAGGCAGAGAGTTAGAAAGAGCAAAACATTATAACTAGTCTTTAAAGTAGATTTTTCTCATTTTTATCATTCCTTAGACTTATCTTTAGCTACTTCCTAATCGTGTCTTACACAGTACTATGTGTTAGAGGCAGAGAGTTAGGAAGAGATAAACATTATCATTGGTCTTTTAAGTGATTTTCTTACCTTTTATTTGCAGCAGCATGAATGGTGTTTAATGCCATTAGAAAGTGGT
>APFE031659027.1:0-28579 GCA_000404065.3 Pinus taeda | reverse complement strand
CAAGTCGCTTCAACTATAATGAACACAGGTTGATCCAATCTTCTCTTCTAGGCTGGCCAACACCTGATCTCCAATCTACCAATCTAGCAATCACTTTCGTCCATCAAAATGTTGCACATTAAGCTCCAATATTCACCCAACCTTCAGCTGTCATCCTTTCTCTACTGCTTATCAAGGGCTACTTTGGGTAGCCAACACACTACCCTCCACCAGTCCAATGGCACCCAATCCTCCAATAAAAGATCTGTTCCTAGGATAGCCTTGCATCCACCAAGATAAGACCTCCAAATGGCTCCCACAGGCTGCAATAACTCTATCCACACTAGGACACAATCCCCAACATCAAATCAACCTAAAACACATCATAACATACCTTTGTTTTAGGACTGTTCTACTGCAATATGAATATGGTCCTAGTTAGGGCTGATAACACACTGTTGCAGCCCCTTATCTTACCTTCTAGACCTCCTCCAAGGCTATTGTATTACTATCCCTTGCACCTAGTGTTTAGGACTGCATTCTATGAAGAGTCTTAGCTTAGGTTAGGCCTCCCATCCCTCTCCTAACTGCACAAAACTCTTCCAAATATATGTGTCACCCTACAATGGCCCTTAACACCCTTAAACTAGGCCTTTCACCCTTTGCAAGGAGACTAACCTCTGCGGCCCTCAAACAAAGGCACTCTGCAGCAAATCCGCACCTCAAACAACCCTTATAACCCCTCTCTTTATTGCGGCTGCCCTTGCAATAAACTTGGATCTATGGTGATGGTGAAACATGCCCAAAAAACCCTAAAACCTCCACGCCTTGTCCTCCTTTGCGTGCGACCAACTCAAATATGAAATGATGATGATTTCATGTTCTTGGATGAGTAAAAATGATCACATTCACCTTGTATTTATAGACTTTACAAGGGCTCCACGAATTTGTTGAAGAGACATGTCTCTTGGACCAATTTGACTCAAGTCTACATGATTTGATTGTCCAACAATTAATCGTCAACTTCAAAAATTCATAACTCATCAAGGACATCTCAAAATTCATCACATGTTCATCTATCATCTCCATCCATCACATGTTCAAAATGCCTCATGGTTTTGGCCAAACCTCGATGGGTACAAAATCCCAACCTTGGGTTCTAAGCCCACAAATGACTTTATGGTGATCCTACCTCCAAACCATGAACCCTAGGGCTTGGAGTACCTCCCAAGCCACTCAAAAATCAACACTCCCTCTTAGAGAGGGAGGTACTTCCAAGACTACGAAGTAACTCATCATCATCATCACTACTCGCAACATTCGCCCAACTCTTGGCACTCACCACTGCAACAATCCCTATAGCATGAACTACGCCCTCTCGGAAGAGTCACTATTACTGGAAGCATCCTGCTTCTTCTTCTTCTCCTATATCGCTTTCCAATCCCTCCATGATTCCTTCTTGGCAGATGTGGAAGCACCCTTTCTCCCGATTGACCACACGCTCTTCTTGGGATATAAAGACTCCCTCTGAATCTGCAAACTCCCGCTAGAACATGACTCCCTCTAAGCCTTTAAAATCTAGACCTTCTTCTCTATAACCTGTACCTTCCCCTCAGACGCCTGCACCTACAACTACTTCTTTGGAACTTGCACCTAGTCTGCTTGCTTCTTCTTCCCATGTTCCATAGGCTTACCCATCAGCCTGTATAAACCATGCTCTCTAACTCCAAGCACAATATCTGCGGAGCTAGAACCTCTAGGTCTGAGTCTTTCCTTCCCATCCTGGAACAAGACCTCAAACCCCTTCTTCTCAATCATCGAGATAGACATCACGCTATATATGAGTCCTAGTACAAAAAATACATCCTAGACCCGCATCACCCATCTTATCGCCATCCTGAATGGCACAACTCCCGATCCTCGGATGTCCTTCTGACTCTTGTTGCCCAACACCATGTGCAACTTCGAGTCCCATTCAGCTAGAGTCTCGAAAACCTATTGTGACCCTGGCATATGTTTCGATGCACCACTGTCCAATACCATCCATCCTTATCGATAGTACCCTGCAACAAATGAGATATCATAGAAAAGTTGTCCTCTTCCAACATCTTGTTGAGAGCATCTATCTCAGCAGAGGTGGCAACACCGACGACCTGCTTCCCTTTCTTCTTCTCATCATCTCCCGTCTTCTTCCTCTTCATACAACTCGATGAAAAATTACCCATCTCGCGACAATTAAAACACTTGAATTTACTGAAGTCCTTCTTCTGCTTACCCTTCATTCATGCTACAAGTGCCACGTCATCATCAAAAGTCTTCTTCTTTGGATGAAGATCCTAGTCTCGCAACTCTTCCTGAATGAAGTCATCCCACAACCTATTCCATTCTAGCAACGATCTCTTGATGAAGGGCTTCCATTCCTCGATGAACCCTTTCAAAAAAATCCTCACCATATCAGAATCTTAAATAGTCACATCGATGGCAATAAGATCATCTTTGACCTGAGACAATCTCGTCAGATACAAAGTCACTCCACCCGGTATCATCTTGGTGGACTTCAACCTATCCTCCAATACTAGTACCCGATTCTCGTTCTTATTCTGGAACAAATTCTAAAGAGCCATCCACATCTCATGTGCAGTGTTCTTCCCGAACAAATGAGGTATTAGGGGATCCTTCACACCATCAAGGATGATCAATCTCACCCTCGTATCCAAATCCTCGTACACTTCCAGCTCCTTTGGGTTAGTTGGGTTCTTGATGGCTTTCTCGACAAAATCCTAGATCCTTTTTACCTGCAAGACCAACTTGATCCTTTCCTTCCATGGACTATAGTTGGGCAACTCCTCCAACCTGTCCTCATACCAGAGACCAGCCTGCAACTTCGACATTGTAGTGAGCCCTTCACTTACAATGTGACTAACTCCCTCTTAAGTTGTACTTCGTTGTGCACTCTGATGATTCACTATTTTCCAAAGTAGCTCAGACATGCTCTGATACCATGTTGAATTTCCACAACCCTGGGTCAGTTGGGTTCTTAATGGCTTTCTCGACAAACTCCCATATCCTCTTTACCTGCAAGACCAACTTGATCCTTTCCTTCCATGGACTATAGTTGGGCAACCCCTCCAACCTGTCCTCATACCGGAGACCAGCCTGCAACTTCCACATTGTAGTGAGCCCTTCACTTACAATGTGACTAACTCCCTCTTAAGTTGTACTTCGTTGTGCACTCTGATGATTCACTATTTTCCAAAGTAGCTCAGACATGCTCTGATACCATGTTGAATTTCCACGACCCTGGGTCCAGGATAGAATCTTAGCATCTCTGACGCTACCAAACCAAGAATCTCAACAGAACTAATTTGCATAGCGGAAAATATAAAGCAGTAAATCACACATGCATAAGTATAGACAACTTTTTACAAAATATTGTACAAATATGTACAACCCAATCTTCGTGTTATTAAACCAATTTGAATAATACAATAGTCTAGGGAATACAAGATACAATGACAATCTCACTGATGTCGTATCTCGTCCGGCCAGTCCTTCGCTCCTGTTCTACTCTCTAGCTGCCCCTTAGTCCATCAAAGGACAACACATAGAGTCTCCGAGAGGGCTACCACCTATCATTGCTGCAAGTCGCCTTTGCTACAATGAGCACGGGCTCATCCAATTTGCACTTCTAGGCTAGCCTACACCTTAGCTCCAATTTGCCAATCTAGAAGTCACTTTCGTCCATCAAGGTGTTGCACATTAGGCTCCAATCTTCACCCAACCTTCAGCTGTCACACTTCCTTTGGGACTGCTTTTCAAGGGCTACTTTGGTTATCCAACACATTGTCCTCTACCAATCCAATGGCACCCAATCCTCCACTGCAAGATCTACTCCTAGGATAGGCTTACATCCACCAAGATAAGCCCTCCAAATGGCTCCCACAGGCTGCAATATGTTGATTTTGGGTAGCACAAGATGTGCTCTAGCTCCAAATTTTGGTGGAGGCGCTAGAACATATGAGATCTCTAGAACCCAGAAATCGTTTGGAGAAATTCCTCCTAGATGAGGAGTTATTACAATAATTAATCTTTTTAATGGGTTCCTAAGTCTAAACTTAGGAAAATAAAAATATTAATGTGTATTAATAAAAATATGGGTGAGAAGGTTTTAAGTGACGAGGATCAAGCCTGTTTTAGTCTTAGCCATTGATTAGATATTAGATCACGGTCGTTGATTCATCAACAAGAAAAGTATAAGAGGAGGCTTGAGGGTCAATTGAACACACACCAAGAGATCAAAGAGTTCGATTTTTCTGGGGCGTAGTTTGCTGAGAAAGTCAAGCTAATTGATTTGAGTTGCAGTGAGAGGGGCAATTTGGAAGAGGGACTTCATTTCAAGACCAAGGAGACATAGCAGAGAGGCAGAGCAACAGCATGAGATACATCGCAGCTCCAGAGAGGGTGACGCAGAAGCTAGAGGGGCTGACACAGTTCCTTAGAGGCAGTGATGGGGTTTTCTATGGGGCAGAGAGAGCAGCAGTTCAACATATCGACTTTTGAGCAAGAGAGGCTCACTGCGAGGGTGATGCAGCTCCTAAAGGAGGTGACACAGTTCCAGCGCAAAACTTGGAGCAGCCATCGCTGCCCAGCACTGGGAACAACAATTGTCATCTGTGGGGTTTGATCATCCAGTTGCTGGATTGCCAAAATATTTGTCTCTGGATAGATGTACTTCTGCCAAGTTTATTCTCTGTTGCGTGAGCCGGATTTGGCACCCTAGTTGTATTCAGAAAATCGCTTAATAATACAAACCCTCTATATGCTGCACTGGTTTTCCTGAATTGGGTTTTTCCGGGTACGATTGTCCAAAAATAACGGTGTCCCTTGTGTGATTGTCTCAGTTTATTTCAGTTCATGATCTGTATGTATGTCTAGGTTTCAATAGTGCTTTCATCACTGTTTAAATAATTAAAAAACTAGTTGAATGTAAAGAATAAGTAGGAGATGAAAACCAATGATTACAGTAGGATTATGTGTAGATTTAGAAATTTTCACGCAATAACTCTATCCACACTAGGACACAATCCCCAACATCAAATCAACCCAAAACACATCATAACAAACCCTTTTTTCAGGACTATTCTACTGCAATATGAATATGGTCCTAGTTAGGGATGATAACACACTGTTGCAACCCCTTATCTTACCTTCCAGACCTCCTCGAAGGCTACGGTCTTGTTGTCCCTTGCACTTGGTGTTTAGGAATGCATTCTAGGAAGGGTCTTAGCTTAGGTTAGGCCTCCCATCCCTTTCCTAACTGCAAAAAACTCGTCTAAATCTCTGCGGCACCCTAGAACAACCCTTAACACCCTTAAACTAGGCCTTTCGGCCCCCTACAAGGAGACTAACCTCTATGGCCATCAAACGAAGGTACCCTGCAGCAAATTTGCACCTCAAACAACCCTTATAACCCCTCTCTTTACTGCGGCTGCTCCTGCAATAAACTCAGATCTGTGGTGATGGTGAAACATGCCCAAAACAACCCTAAAACCTCCATGTCTTGTCCTCCTTTGCGTCCGGCCAGCTCAAAGATGAAATGACGATGATTTCATGTTCTTGGATGAGTAAAAATGATCACATTCACCTTTTATTTATAGATTTTACAAGGACACCACGAATTTTTTGAAGAGACATGTCTCTTGGACCAATTTTACTCAAGCCTACATGACTTGATTGTCCTATAATTAATGGTCAACTTCAAAAATTCATAACTCATCAAGGACATCTCAAAATCCGACAATTCTTGAAGGATTGGATTCTCCTCGCTATCCTCTATCATTTCCATCCATCACATGTCCAAAATGACTCATGGTTTTAGCCCAAACCTTGATGGGTGAAAAACCCCAACCGTGGGTTCTAAGCCCACAAATGATTTTGTGGTGCTCCAACCTCCAAACCATGAACCCTAGGGCTTGGAGTACCTCCCAAGATACTCAAAAATCAACATAGATCACATCATGGTGGGTGTACTAGTAGAGTCGTGGATGCATGGGCACTTATGGAATTCCCTATGATACATGGTGGCACAATATTGAACGTTGGTATCCAATGGTGCATAGAGTTGTGCCATGTAGTTCAGTGCTATGGAGAGGAGTTAAGTGGTACGTATTTGTGTGCAATAGAGCATGCTGATGCGCAAAAGGTTTTTGGAGTGTTGCCACCAGAGGGATCTCCTAACAGGGGCATCAAACACACCATTTTGTTTGCCACACCTAGATTTGGAGAGCGAGTTGATCACAGGGCCGACCATGAGCTTCCATTTATCACTCTCCAACATTTCACACTAACACAAGGGACTTGGATATCGTCTCTCGATGCTCTCATCACAAGCAACAGGACCCTAGAGGTTCATTTGTGATAGTTGGATGGGACACGGTGCATCGGGAGATAGGCTTTCCAACTATGGTATTTGGTGAGGGCGCGAATTTGTGGATGCAGGCTTAGGGGTAGTCTGATCTTCTGCAAAGGTAGCACTTGCACCACCCTTGAGCCCACACTCAGGGAGATGCATGACCCCCTTTTGGCAAGACATTCTGAGGAGTCTCCGGAGCATCTACAACAATCAGTGGACCTTACTTGCAGGAGGATATTTAGACTTTAGGCAATATTGGGGTGTAGTTTCAGGAGACAGGAAAACAAATCCCACTAGTTGGCACAAGGAAGTTTCACACGCGATTTGTTTGTGATGTATGGAGTCCATATGTTGATTGCACACAGGAACCTAAGACATGGTACAAGTTAGTGCCAGCAGCTGTCAGGCCTATGTCACAACCATTTTGGTTGTGGGATCCAGGGATTTGGTCGGTTGATTGGACACCTTGTTTCATGATGCGTGGGATCAGGACAGAGGATGATCCAGATCACACTTGGTTTGTCATGCAGGGGAGCGTTGAGGCCTTTGTCGCATGGAAAGGTTGGTTTTCCTTGTTGCTTCTACGGATCAGGGTTAGTGTTAGATGGGTAGGTTGTGACGTCGTGGAGATGCCTAGGCCAGATGTGTTGGGACACTATAGATATTTTCCCATCAGGTCCCAGGAGAGCAGGAGACAACTTACGCATGATGGGCAGATAGTCATGGTTGGAGTTGCGTAGCGAAAGCATGGTGGCACATTTTAGACTAGCATGGGATCCGAGCATCACAGGACTTGGCAATACAACTACCCTTGGGGATGAGCTGATTTCTACAGGGGAAGATCATGTAGATCTTCTATTGGGATTTAGTGATATGCCAATAACATGGGGGACTTCGCAAGTATGGAAAGATATCCAACGGGAGGCGTTCAAGGGCGACACATGCAGACAAGGGGTCATCTCGACAGTGATTGGACTACATCTTCAGGAGTCTACTCTTGAAGTGCACAAGATCGAGGGGTCATCTCCACAATGATTAGACTACACCTTCAGGAGTCTACTCCTGAAGTGCACAAGATTGAGGGGTCATCTCCACAGTGATTGGACTACATCTTCAGGAGTATACTCCTGAAGTGCACAAGATCATTTACTCAGGAGGGCATCTTCTCAAGGGTCTACTCAAGATTTTACATTTTCAGGGTGCTCTACTTGTGCAGAGAACTTCTGGTTACTTTATCTTATAGGACAGCGAGTGGAGCGAAGGAGGCTTCCCATGTGTTAGGATGGTTTGGGACCGTGGTGTCATGGGGTTTATTCATGCGGTGGTGGTGCCACATCAAGGAGTGGTTCAATGGCGCATTTGGGACCCTAGAGCAACAACACATGGTGATATTGCTTGAGGACAAGCAATTTGGCAGGGAGGACTGTGATGTTCCCATTTTGTGCATGTAAAAATCACTTAGGAATTTTGCAAAATTTTTGGATAATATTAAAAAGGGGGGAAATATTATTTTGTGAGAGAAAGGAGAAATTATTATTTTAATGGGATGGTGGTTAAATAATATTTTATTGGAGAAAGGAAAATCATTATTTTAATGGAATGATGGCAAAATAATATTTTATGGAGAAGGGAGATTATTATTTTATTGGAATGGCAACAAATTATTGTTTTATTCATATGGCAGAAAAAAGTGGAAAATAGCCCCCACCAATAAAATAATAAGGAAAAGGGGGGAATCTAGAAGCTAAGGGGAGGCTCCATGAATAATTATAAAAGGAGGAAGAGCTTAATGGCAATTCATTCTATTCCTATCATTTCTATTTGACATTGAGAAGAAACTCAAGCAAGTTTCAAGAGTTTCAACGGAAACTCAATGCTAATTTCGATGGACTTAAAGTGCCACCCTAGTTAGCTCTTAGGGAAGATTACTCAGATCTTCCAATTGTGCCTATTGTAGGAAGTCTTCATTTTTGAATGAATTTGTTTGCAGGTTCCTTCCGCCGGAGTTTGTTGCAGGGTTTAGTAAATTCCCAAAAAGGGCCAAGGTTTCTATTTTGGAGCAGAACGAATTTAGAGAGGCCAACCATTATTTTCCTTCCAGAAACTGAAACCAACTCAAATAGAAAATTAAGAGATCAGTTGTTCATACTTGAGGCTGTAATCTTCCTTCAGGTGGACTGAGAGTTTTAAGAGTCAACCCTTCCCAACTTTTCAGAGATTCCATCAAAAAGAGGTCGGATTATACAAAGGAAGGGAAGTCAAATTATTTGTGCAAAATTAGTGGATTTATGAGGCCTAATTTTTGCATCATTTAGGAGAGTCAAATCACTGATAAATTGTTCCAGAATTAATTCCCATTGGGCTGCCATTTTATTGCTGAAATGGACTTGTTGACCACTGCGTGTCAACTACCCATAGCAGTACACCCCCTTTTCTTCGCAAAATGGATAGCGCTTGATCGACATGTCCATGCCATTCGACAGTCATCATCCATTTGATCATATTAAGTTGTAAACCCAGTCTGCATGTTGAATTTTAAATAATCTTAGCAGAGTTGAGTCATGTATGTAAATTGCCTAGGTGGACCTAATTTTCTAGTGATAATCTATGTTCCAGAAGGTTTTTTGTCTAACCGATCCATGATCGGCAGAGTTTTCCTTCAACCTGACCCCAAAGCCAGAATGAATTTTGTCATTAGAGTCTTGGAGAATCCTAATGTGTTAATCTGCAGATTATTTTTGGTCGCAGAACTGGGTGGTCTATGAGGGTCTATGTCAAAGGCTTTTTCCCCCTTGAGATGTAAAATTGTAAAAGTCATGATGTAAAGTGTCTTGAGGGTTAGGAAATGTTTTAATCCCCTCATGGGTCCTAAGTCCTAGGTCCTAGGGAATTTTTTCCAACGGCTAAGTTCGAGGATCCATAATAAAAAATAATAATAAAAAATTTAAAAAACTACAAATTAAAAAAAAAAAAAAAAAAAATAAAATAATAAATTTTAAAAATAATAAAATAGAATAAAAACTCAAAAAATAATAAAATAATAATATTTTGAGTAAATAAATGCAGAATTTCAATTTTTGAATGCATTAAAAATTCGACGGATGAGATTAAGAGATATCTTGATCCTCATCGACGGTCGAGATCATTTTGACATGGATCACTCGAACTAGCCGTTGGGAATTTTTCCTTTAAATAGGGTGCTAGGGGTCATTTGAGATCATTCGATGTGTGAGTTTTGTGCTGAAGAAGGTCTCTTGTAAACTTTTTCTGGTGCTAATAAAGAAAGACTTTGGGGTCGAAATCTTGCTGGTGTTACTCTTTGGAAGTGCTGTGAGCTATTTTATTTTCTGCATATTTTAATTTTCAGCCATTAGTAACAGCGTATTGTAGAGTATTGTTGAACATAGGTATCTTGTTCACTTGCTAGGGTTTGAATGGTATTAGAATTTCTGAAGTAATGGCAGGTATCTCCATTGCATTTGAGATTTAGTACTGTTTTTTCTCTCTTTATTGATGGTCGAAGTGAGCTGTGCAGGAAACCCTTATTGAAGAAGATCAGTGGGCGTTTGGGGAAGTTCTCGGCTGAACCAACGAACTCCCGCAAGTATTTTCTTGCAGAGCCCAGCTAGTTTTGATCCTGAGTTTATCATTTAGTTTATTTTTCTGAATGGCATGAGAGGTTTCTAAAGTTTTCCATAGTGAATCTGGAATTTTGATAAAGTTACTGATTATTATTGATAAATCTGGCTGTTTAAGAGTCAAAAATTGTAAATGCTGTTTAGTTGATCTAGGGTTTTAATTTTGTTTTATGCACATATCATTTTTGGGTGATTTTCTATTCCAGGTTGCAGGATTTCTGAGGATTTTCAAGGTTTATCTACACTATTTTGCTGTACAAGGGTTTCAAATAGCGGTTGTTTTCAGATCTGAAGGGTTTCAATTGTATTTGAGGAGGAAATTTCTCGAGAACTTTTGCTACCTGGGCAAACCCTTGCTGCTTGGCCAACTTCCTGTTCGCTGCTGCAAATAAAACACTGTCATTCCTTGTTCTCATTCCGCAACCATTATCCTTCTCCCACGTGCAGCCAAGACACCATACGCCTTTCAGCTCCACGCACCTGCATTCACGTTGCCATCGTTTCCTTCAGCTCTCATTATCCAAACCGCTATAACCTGCAAGGCAATTTCCAGCAGCTGCTGCAACGAACCATTCCGCTGTCCAGGTAATATATTTGATGGTTACTGCGTTGAAAGGTTGAACCGTGCTGCATGCTCAACCATCCGCCTGAAATCTTCAACCTGCACTGCAAACATCTTCTATCCGCCGTTGAAGGAACCTGCTCATGCACAACGCACAAATTGATCAAACAATACGGGCCAGGTAAGTGTTATAGCGTGGGCGTCAGGTAATTTTTTTTTGCTTTCAAAATGATTCAGGCTTCTCCTGGTGGGCGCTGGGTTATTTCTTCAAGACCTGTGCCATTAAGAATTTCTAAAAGCTGCAAACTGGAAGAGCACTCTTCGTCCGCCGTCCAAACCTGCGAAAAACTCATAGCTCGATTTTTTTTATTTACGTTTCATGGTTGTTATTTACCTTTAAAAGGCTACGAAGTTTCATTTTTAGGTAGTTTATTTCTTTTTTGATTTTAAATTTAGTTTTATACAATAGAAAATCAAAAGCACACATATAAAAAAGAAAAAGGATTATAAGGGTAGCGTTTAGTTTTAATTGTTCTTTGTATTTAGTTAGGGTTTAGTTCTTTTTATATTTTTTTTAATTCTTTTTTTTTAATTTAGAGCTTTTATTAGTTTAGATTTGATTTTGTTTTTCTTTTTTTAGTTTTGTTTATTTTGAGTTTAAAATTTTAAAAAATCATAAAAATTAAAAAATTTAAAAAAATCATAAAAACTATAAAATTTTAAAAAAAAGCATAAATAATTTCTTTTCTTTAGATTTAGATTTAATTTTGTTAGAAGTAAATAAAATAAAAAATGATAAAAGGTCTCTTTTTAGATTTTAATATTTAAAGAGTTTCATCTAGTTTTAAAAATTTTGTTGTATCTAAAAAATATTTTGGAAATATTTTGCCAAAATCAGTGTTGGCTCGGGATCTATCACGTTTTATCTTTTCTGCTAGGGCTTTTTGATGTGAAACTAATGTTTATCATTTTTATGCGATTTAACATGCTTGAATGATCATGAATGTGATATATGGTTAGCGTTTAAAATTTCGTGGTTTTATATCGAACTTCATCTTTCGAAGCTTTAATCGCTGGAGTATCATTTAAGCATTTTCTCTCATTTGGTAAAAGTTAGTCTCTGTTCGAGCTATTTGATGATAAATGATTGCTCTACATGGTTTACTTTTCTGCAGCATTTAGTAAGTAATCATTTAAACATTAACTTTATAAGGCATTGGTCTATTTATTTGACAAATCAATTTAGTGCTTGTTCCTTCGTGTCTCCCAACCCAACTGGTTTACAGTTGGTCATCCATTTTCCTACAGGGTCTACCCCCCTTAGCCGCAGGAGACAGGCTTAAACGGAGAGATCGGGGATTAGGGTGACAGCCCCCGGTCTGAGAGTTGTCGTGACAATCTGTGCGACAACAGGACTTATCATTTCAAAAGAGAATAGGGAGGGCCGAATTGTGTATATCACCAATACTTAATCTTCAAGGCCTAATGATTTAAAGGAGCAATGTTGCATGAAGTTTAAGACACAAATTTTTGAGATTTCTGCCAAGGAGAAAGGGATGCTTTTTCTCAGAACTCCAACGACCAAAATTGACGGAAGAAACCAGCGGTCGCTTCCAGATCTGAACTTTATCCCTTGGGTCGAGTCCATCATAGTCCAGGCAGAGAGTATTGATAAGAGGAAGTGCTGTAGCAGTTTGGCAATGGAGGACGAGTCATTCTCTGTGCATCCAAAACCCTTTAACAAGTCTATCTTTTTATCAGTTTAGGAGCACGTTCCGGGAAATTTTTAGAGGTTGCATATAAACTGTTTGTGGAAAGGTATCACAGAGAATATGGCAGCATGCATACTTGAATGTCAAAGGTACCCTGTAGCATGTTTATGGCTGTAGCATAAGGTTAAGGACGGAGAAATAAATGAGGACTGATATTTGAGAATCTTCTTGCCGAGATAAATGTACCAGGTTCACTAACTCTGTCATTCACTGTATTTAATTATGTCTAGTTAACTATATGGCTGTCCATGTTCAGAATTATTATCATCTAGAGTTGTATCAGCAGTGAATGGTACATTTATGGGTTTACAAATAAAGTATGTTCAGATATTTGAAGCATTTCCATTGTTGCAGTGATCGTTGTACATGACACTTGAGACAAAATATTAAATTTACACCTACAGCAGTTGGTACCTAATTGTTGACAAAACACTTCATTTAAACTGAAAATTATAGTGGACAATCTTACAAAATTTTAAGAGGGAACATTACAATAGTAGATAACCCTAGTTTTCCCTCGATGGGACGATATCCTAAGACATGACACTTGAGACAAAGTATTAAATTTATACCTACAGCAGTTGGTACATAATTGTTGACAAAACACGTCATTTAAAACTTAACAAACTCTGAAAATTATAGTGGACAATCTTACAAAATTTTAAGAGGGAACATTACAGTAGTAGACAACCCTAGCTTTCACTCGACAGGAGGATATCCTAAGGTTACAGTGGAAAACCTTAGGTGTCACCCAAAATCCAAGCTTTACCTTTTTTTAAGAGAATCCATGGCTTGAATCTACCTAAAAAAATAGTAGGCACTAGTTTTAAACTTTTAATTCCCAATAGACAATCATCAACATCAAAATTTCACCTTTTTTTTTATGTTTCAGGGTTATTGTTACCCACCAAGATGGGTAACCCTACAGGAGAATTTTTTTTCTCTTATCTTGGACGACCAACTAGCCAGCAACTCTACACTTTGCTCAATGATGATGGTATTCCACTTTCCTCCACCCTTTACAATCAAGTGATTTTACTTAATGTTTGGGAATTTCAAAATGGATGAAGGGGAGATCTGGATGATTGACCTATCATGACTATAAACTTGTTCTCTCAACTTACTAGGGGGGTTTGGTCTTTAATCCTAGTCCAGGTGGACCTCCTCTAAGACCTTAGGGTTATAGGAGAGGCACTACTTAGGAAACTTGTATTGAAGTAGCGTGTCCAATACCATTCCATACCTAACATCTTTCATCCATCCTCGATACCACATCCATCCATTGCTTGACTCTACCTAAAAAAATAGTAGGCACTAGTTTTAATTCCCAATAGAAAATCATCAAAATCAAAATTTCACATTTTTTTAATGTTTTATGGCTATTGTTACCCACCAAAATAGGTAACCCTATAGCAGATTTTTTTTTCTCTTATCTTGGATGACCAACTAGCCAACAACTCTACACTTTTCTCAATGATGATGGTATTCCCGTTTCCCCCACCCTTTGCAATCAAGTGATTTTACCTAATGTTTGGGAATTTTAACATGGATGAAAGGGAGATCTAGATGATTGACCGATCATGACTGTAAACTTGTTCTCTCACCTTACTATGGGGGTGTTGTCTTTAAACCTAGTCCAAGTGGACCTCCTCTAATACCTTAGGGTTATAGGAGAGGCACTGCTTAGGAAACTTGTAATGAAGTAGTGTGTCCAATACCATTCCATACCTAACATTGTTCATCATTCCCTTGATACGACAACCATCCTTTAAGTTAACTATCACTGGTTCATTGGAATTTCGCACTCATACATCCACATCCTTGAGTAGTGCTAGAAAACTTTGCCCTGGAGATTGATGTAGCTACAAGAATGAAAAATCATAAGATACCACAACAAACAAAAAGTAAAATTTAAACTGCAAAAGATGGCTAGGACATAATTAGCATGTGGGAAAAAGACCAAGCATGAGCTCTACCCTCCTCACTAGCCATTACTCGGTTCCTGACCACTAGATGCTCCATTACATCATAAGGAACCATTACATGTCCCAACCTTGACGAGAGAGAAAATGACTCATCTTAAGGGGTAAAATAATGCCACATCATAAAAATCAAGCTTCAATCCTTGAACTATGCCCATATAAAAGCAGTATTGAAAAGAAATAAAAGATGCACCAGAGGGCTAGAAAAAGCAATCCAAGGAAAGGGGTAACTCATGCCTCCATTATTTCACCCTCCATTACATCTATACACTTAGGTTGTGGACATCCATCAGTTTGTCCCCTTGCCATAACACTTAGCCATGGAGTCATTTCCCTCCAATGTGGCCTAGTTTCAAAAGCACCAATTAATTGAAGGGTTGACCTCCGAAAAGCCACCTCCCCTTAAGGGTTGGAAGCACCTAATATGGTTGATCCCCTACCCACATTTGCAAAGGTAGGGAACACTTTTACGGGACTTGGTATGGTTATTGTATTTAATGAGTACTTTATTTCACTTGAGTTAAGAAGGTTTTTCTAGGTGGTTCTGCACAAAGAAGTTGAGGCCTTGAGGGCACACTATTCTACTCCTACCCCACATGATGCCTAGGCCATACTACCCTTTCGAAGAGTATGATGACCTTGCAGATGCAACGTTTCCCTTCTACGGTAGAGCATTGGGAACTTTGATGATCTTGGTTATTAATGGACATCCCAGAGCACCCTTAGATTCCAAAATTTTAAGCTCATCTCTCCTGGCATTAAGGATTCTTGATGACGTACCCAGTGGACCCAACATGCCCCTAGGGTAGCCTTGACATTACTTGATTGAAATAGCTTGATCTGGATCCCAAGTGATGATAATTATCATTATGATGATTAATAAGAGCTTGGATTTCCTTGTGAATACCAAACACTAGAGAGAGAGTACACTACATTGTCTAGATGGCACACATGGAGATGATGCAGGGCACCCAAAGCTAGATTTTGGACACCGGGATTTGTTTCGAGGCTTAACTTTAGGACAATTCCTCAAATTAAGGTTGATCATGATGCTTAGAGACACATCCGGCCCTTACATTGTGCTTTTGGGGATTTTTTGCCTTAAAATGGCATGACATCATGCTTAGAGAGGCCTTATGGATCACAAGTGTGGAAAATGTTGGCATATTTTATTTTTTTGAGCTATTGGGTTGGATTTTAACCCATTTACTTTGTCTACAAAAATTAAACTTGTTTAGGGGATTTTAGTTAGATTACTGGAAGAGATAGACATCCTATAAAAGGAGGATCTCTCCATTCATTTGTTCATAATCATCTTTGTGGCTATCAGCCTCCTTAGAAAGAGCTCAACTTATACTTTGTATTTCGCTACTTGAGGAGATGTGATATTTTGTGGAGCTATTATTATGCCCTTAACAAGTAATGTCCAGGCTACCCTAGGGGCATGTTGGGTCCACTGGGTATTTTGAAGTATTATTATGCCCTTAACAATTATGTAAGGTCCACTTAGATGAATATATGGTTATTGCCTCTAATGTGTGGGTTATTTCACTTGAGTTTGAGATGGTTTTGCTAGGCGTTTTTGCACAGAGACACTGAGGCCTTAAGGGAAAACTATTCCACTCCTACTCCACATAATACCTAGGTCATACTACTCTTCCAAAGAGCATGATGACCTTGCAAATGCAATGTTTCCTTGCTACAGTAGATCATTGAAAAATTTCATGATATTGGCTATTGATAGACACCCCATAGCACCCTCAGGTGCCATAATGTTGATCTCATCTTACTTGGGATTAACTATTCTTGATGATGTACCTAGTGGACCCAGCACACCTCAAGGTTGGCCTTGAGACTACTTGATGGGCATCATTGACTTGGAGCCCAAACAATGGTGATCATCCTTAGGATGGTTAGAGAGGGCTTGTATTACCTCATGGATCCCCAACGCTAGAGAGAGAGTACACTACGATGTCTAGATGACACCCATGGAGATGAAGCAGGGCACCTAGAGCTAACTTTTGGATGCATGGATATATTTTGAGGCTTGATTTGATGATCCTTCATCAAATTAAGGCTGATAATGATGCTTAGAGACACATCAAGCCTTTGCAATGCACTTTTGGAGAAATTTTAGCCCTAAAAGCGCATCACATCATGCCTAGAGAGGCCATATGGCTCACAAGTGTGGGTAAATGTTCGTATATTTTATTTTGTTGAGCTATTGGGTTGGCTTGTAATGCATTTGCTCTATGTATAGTAAAAATTAAACTTGTTTAGGGGATTTTAGTTAAATTATTGGAAGTGATAAACCTTCAATAAAAGGAGGATCACTCCATTCATTTGTTCATCATCATCTTTGCAGATTTTGGTGTCCTTATAGAGAGCTCGACTTAGCCTTTGTATTTCGCTACTTGTGGAGATGTTGTCTTCATGGAGCTCTTGCTATTGGAAATCAGTTTTTGTATTGGCAACATCTTTTTGGGATTGAAAGAAGACGATTTCAAATTGTGAGTATCATTGCATATCATTTATGGTTTTACATGTGGTGAAATATTGCTAAGGTTTGTCTATTGTTTCTTGTATAAATGCAAAATTTTGTTGGAAAATACTGGTAAATTATTGTATGTTAAATCCATATTCCTTGAATTCCCTATAATACCTCCTAAAGAGCTTTCTTCTAGTTAATTTCTCCCCTTATAAAAAGATAGCTAGGGTTTGCAAGTGAAAACTAGGCTTTTCTCCCTTACTCCATGCATGAATTTTATATCTCTTAAAGTTGGCCCTTAAGACTCCATCACCCAAGTAGGGAAAGGCACTAGGATCCTTGGGATGATCAAAATTGTTTGAAAATTTTATCATTTTCTTTCTTTTATAGTTTCCTAAGCCCTTCAAGGCCAGGCACTAGGACTAGGGCAATGGTAGAATTCAACTAGTGCTTGAGGTATCAAGTTATTGAAGTTACTTTAGCTTCTTTTCACCTTGATTGACTTCACACACTCAAAATCTAGCCTCTTTCATAGTGAAAATTGCCTTTGTAAGGATGACATCATCATCCTTAGGTAATTAGTGCCCTAATAAGCCCTAACTTATAAAAGGCTTCACATTAGGACTTATTTGAAGGTTTTCCATCTCCTATTGTTGATATTATCTTTAAGAAAACCTTTTCTATGTGCTTGTATGCCTAGATACACTTTTGTTGAGTTACACCTTGAAACCCTAGGTTTCAAGCATTCTTTTTAAGGCTTAGTTTATTGTACATTTTTCCTTTTACATAAATAATTGTGCCCTAATCCATTGAAGAAGTACCTTGATTCTCCATTCACATACATCACCTAGGAAGCCTCCCATGTGGTGAAATTCTAATAAAGAGAAGGAGGTGGAGTGTTATGGTGACAATGGAAACAACCTCATTGTTGTATCCCAATCTTGCTAGATTTTAAGGCAATAGTTACATTAGAGTTTGTGATAAGAGGGACAACGCTAAAGATGAACAATTGAAACAAATAAGGGGTGGTAAAACTAATTCAAATAGAAAATGAAAGGGGTGAGGATTGATAGATATGGAGCTTAACTAGTGAAGGCAAGAACAAAAAGGTGATGATGCTAGTGTTGAAATTGGGAAGGCAAGAGTCGAGTGGAAGGAGGCATTGGATGAATGGTTGAACTTTTCCTATAGCTGCAGTCTATAGGATATGACAACCAAGCCCAATGTCCTTTTTAGGCAAAGTAGACTCATGGTGATTGGTCCTAGCCAAGGAGAATCCATCTCGAGTCAGGCCCTACCCGAGAGGATGACCTAGATAGACCCATTAGTAGTGATTTCACATAGGAAATGGGCAACCAAAAGGAAACAAAGAGAGAGGATATAGAAGGAGTTCTTTCTCGAATAGATTAGGAAGGAAAGGAGTAGAAAGGAGGAGTTGATGAGCAAAAGTATGAATAGGGGTTCCGGTAATTTCTTGAGAAGCCCTAAGGATGAGAGGCCTAGGGTTGTCTCACAATGGTCCCATACCAAAAATAAGCTTCACTCAACTTGGTAAATCATATTAATTATGGAAACCTTGAGGCTAGAATAATCCACAAGGCACTAGAGAAAGGTTAGGACTAGAAAGAAAGGCTTTCCTTCAGCATTCAATAGGCAAGGAAAAGAGAAGAAGAGTAGGGGGGAAATCATCATGGGGCATGAAAAGGAAAGAGAGGGGAATTAATGGGGTGGCTCAAGCTAGTTAGGGTAGGTGCAAATAGGAAGAGAAACCCCATGGAAAGCAAGAGGGAGAAATGGCATAGAGAAACTATCATAGAACAAGAATGATGAACAAGGGTATAGGAGATAGAAGCATATTTTGATTATGTTTGAGAATAGTTCCAAACTAATGAGAAGGTCAAGGACGGTCGAAATTGATGAGACTAATAATTGAGTCGTAGGTAACTTCATTTAGTGGAAACCCTACAAAATATACCAAGATGAGGGTGTCCAGACTCCAAATCAATGAGGTCAAGTAGACAATCAAAAGATAGGTGAGTAATTTTTGGGAAAGATACAAAATGAATCAGGAAAGTAGGGAGGTGGGTGCTAAATTGAAGGGGATGAAAGACCATCAATGGCATCCTTTCTTGCACTTGTGATAATTACACCACTTCTCGGTCTTTCTAGAGATGGGAGGGCCGATCTAGGTGGCACTTGAGAAGATTTAAACTTCTCATTGCATTGCTCAAGACAAGGGGAAACAAGAGAAATGTCTGGGTATCATTGAATGGGAGGTTTAAAAAAATAACAATATATGTCAAGGCAAGGAAGATTGCATGTGAATCATACTTCTAGATATAAGACTCTTCTCCATGGTGGAAGAGTATCTTTCTTGATCAACAGCATGTGATGGCGATCATAGTATAAGGCCAAGAGCATCCACGAGGGGGGTTTAACTTTATACTCAATATAACAATCGAGGAGTATGACATTAGAGTTTACTACGTTGGTATCAAGAGAAATGTTGAGAGGGTAAGGAATGCAATAATATCACTTATAAATGATTAAAACCTAGAAAAGTGATGCCACTATCAGAGAGATGAGTGAAGTTGGTTTTGGCACTAATTTAAAAAGACATGAGGGTTAGGAAAGCTTTAGAATTAACAATTACACATTGAATCCTAGCATCAAGACATTTTTCCTAAATGTAAAAGGGGGAGGATATATTAGACACATGCATGGACAAAGTTCAAAGTAGGCCTTTAGGGGCGGGATTTAGGATGTTTATAATTCTTCTCTACTATAAAGACTTAAAGATTCTTTGCATGAGAAAGTAAATGGTTAATGACAACTCCATGGTAAAGCTTCAATAAAAATTGTAGCATGATTGTCAAAGTAAGATACCATGCTACAATAAGAAAGAGGGAGAAAGTGGTCTTGCAAGTCGATTTTCATGTAAAATGAAGAAAACCTAAGAGGAGGGAAATGACAATAGGGAAGGGTTCTAGTTCAATTAGGGCTTTAGTACTAATTAAATGTGTAATATTCCTAATTGGAAAATAACAGTAAATACGAAAAACATGATCTAGGAACTAAAATTAAAGTCCAAGCACCCAAATTAGAACACCATAGAAAATAAGCAAAATAACTAAGCCATTATATTAATCAGTGGGAATCTAAGTACCTAACGAGTAAGAACAATGGAACCTGGGCTTACTATGCAATCCATGCAAACCCCAAGTGAAATCTCGCTGAGCCAACTACTGAAATGGCTCCAAACTGATAATGCACTCTACCCAGAAAATCTGTTATAGTCTGCCAAATGGAACTGGTTGTCCTACTCAAAATAATGGCCAAAATGCTCTAATCCTCCAACTCGAAAATAACCAGAAAATATTTGGCCTCTCTCTAAGCCAAAGTTGAACATACAAAATGGTGCAAATTCCTTAGCTAACCGGTAATTCGCACTACTATAAGAATGGGGATTTTATGCCAGAATATCACCTTGAGAAATTAGAGATCATAGCAAAGTCCTCCTCTTCCAACCTCCTCGTTATAGCGTCTATCTTAGCAGAGGTAGCAACACTGGCGACCTGCTTCCCTTTCTTCTTCTCGTCATTTGTTGTCTTCTTCTTCATGGGACATCTCGATGAAAAATGACCCATCTCACCAAAGTTAAAACACTTGACTCTACTCAAGTCCTTCTTTCACTTACCCTTCATTCGTGCTGCAAATGACATGTCATCATCGAAAGTCATCTTCTTTGGTTGAAGATCCTCATCTTACAACTCTCACATAGCCTATTCTAGTCTGGCAATGATCCCCTTTATGAAGGGCTTCCATTCCTCGGTGAACCCTTTCAAAGCAATCCTCACCATATCACAATCTGAAATAGGCACACCGATGACAACAAGCTCATCTTTGAACTGAGACAATCTCATCAAATACGAAGTCACTCCACCCTGTATCATCTTGGTGGACTTCAACTTATCCTCCAATACTAGTACCTAGTTCTCATTCTAATTCTGGAACAAATTCTGAAGATCCATCCACATCTCATGTGTAGTGTCCTTCCTGGACAAATGATCCTTTCCTTCCATGGACTATAGTTGGACAACCCCTCCAACCTGTCGTCATACCGAAGACCAGCCTGCAACTTCGACATTGTAGTGAGCCCTTCACCTACAATGTGACCAACTCCCTCTTAAGTTGTACTTTGTTGTGGACTCTGATGATTCACTGTCTTCCAAATTAGCTCAGACATGCTCCGATACCATGTTGAATTTCCACGACCTTGGGTCTAGGATAGAATCTTAGAATCTCTGATGCTACCAAACCAAGAATCTCAATAGAACTACTTTGCACAACGGAAAATATAAAGCAGTAAATCACACCTGCACAAGTATAGACAACGTTTTACAAAATATTGTACAACCCAATGTTCGTTATATTAAACCAATTTGAATAATACATCAATCTAGGGAATACAAGATGCAATGACAATCTCACTGCAATCTCTAGGTCGTATCTCATCCTGCCAGTGCTTTGCTCTCCTTTTGCTCTCTAGCTGCCCCTTAGTCCATCAAAGGAAAACACATAGAGTCTCCAGGAGGGTTGCCACCTATCACTGCTAGAAGTCGCTTCTACTACAATGAGCACAGGCTGATCCAATCTGCTCTTCTAGGTTGGCTAACACCTGAGCTCCAATCTACCAATCTAGCAGTCACTTTCGTCCATCAAAGTGTTGCACATTAGGCTCCAATATTCACCCAACCTTCAGTTGTCATCATTTCTTTACTGCTTATCAAGGGCTACTTTGGGTAGCCAACACACTGCCCTCCACCAGTCCAATGGCACCCAATCCTCCACTAAAATATCTGCTCCTAGGATAAGGTTACATCCACCAAGATAAGATCTCCAAACGGCTCCCACTGGCTACAATAACTCTGCCCACACTAGGACGCGATCCCCAACATCAAATCAACCTAAAACACATCATAACATACCTTTGTTTAAGGACTGATCTACTGCAATATGAATATGGTCCTAGTTAGTGTTGATAACGCACTGTTGTAGCCCCTTATCTTACCTTCCAGACCTCCTCCAAGGCTACGGTCTTGCTATCCCTTGCACCTGGTGTTCAGGACTGCATTCTATGAAGAGTCTTAGCTTAGGTTAGGCCTCCCATCCCTCTCCTAACTGCACAAAACTCCTCCAAATATATGCGGCACCCTACAAGAGCCCTTAACACCCTTAAACTAGGCCTTTTGCCCCCTACAAGGAGACTAACCTCTACGGCCCTCAAACAGAAGTACCCTGTAGCAAATCCGCACTTCAAACAACCCTTATAATCCATCTCTTTTCTGCGGTTGATCCTGCAATAAACTCAGATATGTGGTGGTGATGAAACATGCCCAAAACAACCCTAAAACCTCCATGCCTTGTCCTCCTTTGCGTGCGGCCAACTCAAAGATGAAATGATGATGATTTGATGTTCTTGGATGAGTAAAAATGATCACATTCACCTTGTATTTATAGACTTTACAAGGGCTCCACAAATTTGTTGAAGAGACATGTCTCTTGGACCAATTTGACTCAAGCCTACCTGACTTGATTGTCCAATAATTAATCATCAACTTCAATAATTCATAACTCATCAAGGACATCTCAGAATTTGATGATTCTTGAAGCGTTGGATTCTCCTCATTCTCCTCTATCATCTCCATCCATCACATGTCCAAAATGCCTCATGGTTTAGGCCAAACCTCTATGGGTGCAAAACCCCAACCTTGGGATCTAAGTCCACAAACGACTTTATGGTGATCCAACCTCCAAACCACGAACCCTAGGGCTTGGAGTACCTCCCAAGCTACTCAAAAATCAGCACTCCCTCTTAGAGAGGGAGGTACTTCCAAGACTAGGAAGTAACTCATCGTCATTATCACTACTCACAACACCTGCCCAGCTCTTGGAACTCACCACTGCAACAATCCCTGTAGCATGAACTACGCCTCTCTCGGAAGAGTCACTGTTACTGGAAGCATCCTGCTTCTTCTCCCGTGCCCCCACCGTCGTGCCGTCGGCTCTCCCACAGCCTGCGTGCCGTCGGCTCCCCTTTCCCGTCGGCTCTCCCTCTCCCGTTGGCTTCCCTCCCCACCCGCAGCCGCTAGCGCGACGGCCTGAGAACCCGATCTTCTGGCGGCGGCCCGACTGTGCGGCGGCTCGTTTTCTACGCGGCGGTTCTACGCGTCTCTACGGCGGCGGCCTGTTACCCCTACGACGGCTCTTGCGGCGACGGCCCGTTTCCTTGCGGCGGCCTGATCTCTTCTGCGCGGCGGCGGCTCTCTGCCCTGTATTCTACAGCATCCCAGATCACGGTGTCCTGCTCGCGGAATTGCTGTGTTCCTACTCACTGTTTGCAACACCCGTCTGCAGCCAGCCCTCACACGGCCCATTTCTGTTCTGCCTACGTCCGTTCTCTGTTCCGCGGCCCGTTTTCCCTTGCGACCAGCAATGACCAGGTAACTATGGGTTCCTCGCCCACTGAATCTGAACACGAAAACCTCAGTTTCAATAACAGAGGACCTTCCCGTTACCTCCACCAGTGCCTTAATCAGCAGGAAGAGACTTATAGTCCCAGAGACATTGCCATGGAATCCGATTTCGCCTTCTGGACATCTCAAATCAAACAATTATTACGACAGGTAGATTCCCTTGAAGCTGAGAATGACAAGCTCTAGGCCGAGATAAACACTTTAAATGACAGAATTTCCTTCGTGGAAGGGGAAAGCTTGTCCCTTCGAAAATCAGTGCAAGAAGACCCCACAGAGACAACTCTGCAGGCAGAAATCCAGGAGATCGGGAACAAGAAGGATGAGATTATATCCCAACAGGAATCCCTCAGACAGGAGACAGAAACACACATCAACTCATGGGCACAGGTGGTCCGGGGGAAAGACAAACCCTCTCCCATCACAGCGGTAGAGGAAGTTGTACAGGCCAAAATCGTGGAAGAACGATCCCGTAGAGCGAGAGAGCTAAACCTTAAAGTGAGAGGTCTCCCTCTCCCTTTATCCTCAGCAGATCTGATGGAGGTGGCCACAGGTTTCTTGAGAGACACCCTCGACATATCTGATATCAGATTAGACAAAGCTTGGCTAGGACAGGACTCCACCTTATTTATCCGTTTCCATAATACCACTGATCGTCTACATGCTCTTCGAGCTAAACGGAAGCTTTTTGATCTTCCACACAAGATATTCCTAGATGAGGATCTCAATCGGGCACAGGTGGTTGAACTTAAACAGGCTAGGGAACAAGTGGCCGCAGCAAGACAAGCGGGCAAATGGGCAATCACAAGGAACCTTCGCGCGATCATTCGAGACTCCTTCCCCCCAGGATGGACACCTCGAGCAGGCAGTGCGAAATGACGGGCCCGCCTGGGGGGGAGTCGAACAATAGGGATTTCAATTCACTGCTGGAACGGAAATGGGTCTTTTTGGTCTTCACCTGGGGTACTCTACGATGCCCTTGAGTCAGCAGATATTCTCCTCGTAACAGAGACCCATGAGAGCCCAGTTCGACCTCTCCCAAACGTAACGGGGTACCAATGGCATTCAGTATGTAGACAGGAAAAACGTAACGGGGTACCAATGGCATTCAGTATGTAGACAGGAAATAAGGAGCTCAGGGGGGGTCAGAGGATCAGGGGGAGTAGCGTGCCTAGTCAAAGACGAGCTCAGAGATAGAGTCACAGTGGTAAATACAGATGAGTACGCCAGGTACATGTGGATCTGAATCAGAACTGCAGCCCCACCCATGAGAGATATCTTTATTGCAGTTTGTTACTTCCCCCCCACCACATCTTCGTTTGCCATCCACGACGATGTAGAAAGGGATCCCTTCACCAACATATACCCAGACATCACTAAATTCTCAACTGATGGAGAAATCATCATCATGGGGGACTTCAATGCCCATACCAAGGAGCATCAGGTCCCACTCCATGACCGTTCCGAGGATGTGTTCTGCACTAGGAGTGTGGACCTGGTTTCAGCGGGCTTGCAGAGGATCTCAGAGGACGTCTTGGGTCCCATTACAGCCTACGGTAGACATCTTTTGCAATTGGGCGAATCACATGAGCTGATAATCTTGAATGGCCTTTCGCGCTTCCCAGAATCCCGCTTCTTCACGTGTAGGCCTCATGGAGGAGGGGCTAGTGTGGTGGATTACGCATTAACCGGCCGAACACTACTCCCTTTTCTCCAGAATCTCTCTGTATCTCCCATCCCCCTAGCCGACCACGCATTGCTTTCACTTTATCTTCAGTTTGATCCCCCCCGACCAATCCACCCCCCACCTCGATCCCCGGGTAGAACCATCTTCTGCTTTGAGAAAGGTGACCCCGACATCTTCTCCTCCTTACTCCGGCAAATCCTCCCCGACACAAATGACTTCTCCCATCTCGAGACTGTCTCAGATAAATACCACTGTCTCTCCTCGGCAATTTGGGAGTCAGCGCTTCAATCCTTCCCCCACTCCCTTCGGACCACCTCGAACCCCTGCAAGACAGGAACTTCCCCTATGAACAAATGGTACGATATAGAGTGTAAACTCCTCCACCAGGATCTCCGCCAAGCCTTCCGTCAGTCTCTTCCCTCATACTCTACCATCCAAAAGAACTACCGTCGCCTTCTCCGCCACAAAAAGCGACATTTCATCTCCCAACAAAGAAGGGAGCTTTCCGCCCTCCTTACCCATTCCCCCAAGCAATTCTGGGGCAAGATCCTCCCCCGGCGTTCTCCTCCTCCCGCTGATCTCGACCCAATCTCCATGTTCTCTCACACCTCTCGTCTTTATGACATTCCCGGTCAGTCCCAGATACAGGTCACATCTCCTCCCCTCTCCTGCCACCTTTTCACCGATAAAGATGTCAGAGAAGCCATCTGGGCGATGAATAGCAGCAAAGCAGCGGACGAAGAAGGATTCCAAGCCGAATTCTTCAAACATGTCCTACGACCCTTAGTTGGATACCTGGCAGATCTCTTCAACCATGTAGTCCGAGATGGGTTCCCCCCCATATGGTCCCATCATATTATATACCCCATCCATAAGTCAAGGAATACCTCGGACCCCAACAACTACAGGACAATTATGGTGGTTCATACATTCTCTAAACTCTATGCCACTATCCTCCACAAAAAGCTTTCCGGAGATTTCGAAGAAAGAGATCTCAGGGCCAGAGGCCAAGCTGGTTTCAGACCAGATCACCAGACCATTGACCACATCTTTACACTCCGTGCTGTGATCGAGGAAGCACGCCACCGATCCTTGAAGGTATATTGCTGCTTTGTGGACTTCCGAAAGGCCTTTGATTCAGTCTCGAGAGAGGATCTTCTACAGCGACTCAAAGACATCAATACCTCACACTCCCAGCTGACTGCTGTTATGCGTCTTTACGAGTCTGTCCTGGGCCGTCTTCGCACTGTAGGGGGGCTATCTGAGTTCATCCGAAGCACGATTGGAGTCAAGCAGGGGTGCCACTCTCCCCCACCCTTTTTGGGATTTATATTGATGAGCTCGAAGCTTTTCTGCGGGAACACATACAGGAGTCTGACGGTTGCTATCGTCACCAGGTTTTGATCTATATCTTACTTTTTGCAGACGACATTACACTCTTATCCTCATCACCAGAAGGGCTCCAGAGGCAGCTGGATGCATTAGCACTATTCTGTGATCTCCGGAAATTGACAGTGAACCTGAGTAAGACAAAAATAATAGTCTTCAACGGGACGAAGAAGTCTCAGGATCTCCAGTTCCTCTTCAAGGGAGAGACAGTGGAGATTACCAATAGCTACACGTACTTGGGAGTGCAGTTTTCGGGCCCCCGGTTCAGTATGCGGCCAGCTCTGCAACCTCGGACCAATAAGGGGTATGGCTCTCTAGCTATATTGGAGAGACAATGTTTCCGCCACCACTTCCAGGACATCTCATCAAAGTTGAGCCTTATGGACACCTTGATCCGACCCACGGTCCTGTACGAATCGGAAATTTGGGGCCCTTCCTTGCTTGAGTCAGATTGGGCAGCAGTCGAGAGAGTCCAAACCCTTCTTCTCCGACTCTTTATCCGTTGCAAGTGTACTATCCCGCAACAAATTATACTGGCCGAATTTGGTGCACAACCCTTCCGCCTTGAGACAGCCTTCAGACTAGTCTCCTTTCTCCACCGAGTTCGGAGCTTCGCAGACACATTGAAAGGCAGAGACAGTGGAGATTACCAATAGCTACACGTACTTGGGAGTGCAGTTTTCGGGCCCCCGGTTCAGTATGCGGCCAGCTCTGCAACCTCGAACCAATAAGGGGTATGGCTCTTTAGCTATATTGGAGAGACAATGTTTCCGCCACCACTTCCAGGACATCTCATCAAAGTTGAGCCTTATGGACACCTTGATCCGACCCACGGTCCTGTACGGATCGGAAATTTGGGGCCCTTCCTTGCTTGAGTCAGATTGGGCAGCAGTCGAGAGAGTCCAAACCCTTCTTCTCCGACGCTTTATCCGTTGCAAGTGTACTATCCCGCAACAAATTATACTGGCCGAATTTGGTGCACAACCCTTCCGCCTTGAGACAGCCTTCAAACTCGTCTCCTTTCTCCACCGAGTTCAGAGCTTCGCAGACACATTGAAAGGCCACGACAGATACCCTTACTTATCCTACTGCTCTTCGGAGGCCATCGATTGCACACAACCAGGAAAAACCAAGTGTTGGTATACAGGGGTCTCAAAGTTCCTCAAAGCAGTGGAACTCCATATAGATCACCTCCCCCCCTTTCGGTACTCCTTGAACGCCCCCAGCGGACTCCCCCCCAAGCAGGAACTAAATAAAATCATCAAGGAAGACATCTACAGGCAGTTTATCCAGGTCACATGGATTGACCCCCCGGGGGGGCTGCGTCCAAAGATGGCTTTCTATGCATAGCACTTCTTGAGTATCAGAGACGGGCTTATAGCTCGCCCCCAGTACACGCTTCGGCATTGGATGCATGCTCTTCGGATCCCTCTCGGGCAGTTCAGAGTTGGATCACACAAGCTTCGGGTAGAGACAGACCACCAGATTGATAGAGTTGACAGGACTTGCCGGCTATGCCATACACAGGAGGTGGAAAACGAATGGCACTTCATTTTTGGGTGTCCGATATTATGAGATCAGGGGTTGCTTTCACTGTCTATTCAGGGGGCCTCATACCCTTTCCAGCTTCTTCAGCTACACGGACCAGAGATGCGTCGCACTTTATATCCAGGAGACTCTCAAGCATCGAGAACATATCCTCCAGCCTCCCGTCCGGCCCAACACTACTCGCCAGATCACCTCCTTCTTCAGCATACTTCCCTCAGCCAGAGGGGTTAAGAGATCAACCAGTGAGAATACTGATCAAGCTAGCTCACACATATCGACAAACCCTCGTTCAGTTAAGAGGAGAAGCCCCTTACCTACGAGGGCCCAACAGCAGAACCGTACCAGGCATCTCCCCGAGAGGCGGCCCAAGATCATTAGATCACAGAGACAACATAATGGGAGGCAACTAGCGCCTACTGTTTCAAACCAGCAAACCTTACTAAACTACCCACAGTTCTCCTCTCTCGACCTCGGATGTTAGGAGAATCAGACTCCCACATTCGCGTCCCCAGGGTCTTCTTCACCAGCAATCCTGCGACGCAGTCTAGAGTTCAGTCGGCGTGGCCGGGATCGGAGCTCCATACGCTCT
>APFE031658998.1:105809-126035 GCA_000404065.3 Pinus taeda | reverse complement strand
TCTTACAGTCTGAAGGGATTGAAATTTGGGAATCAGTGATTGATGATAGTAAGATGGATGGAGAATCCAAGGAGTACAATGCAAAAGCAGCAAAGACAATCTTGGATGGGTTGCCTGATTCTGTAAAGAAGAATCTAGGAAAATATTCATCAGCAAAGGATATATGGGATAGACTTCATGACCTTCACTCAAAGGGAGCATTGACCATGACCATCAATCAAGATCGAAATTCTGAACCCATCATAGAAGCCAAAATGAGAAATTTGACCTCATCAAGCTTCAAGTACAAGAAAGGGATGAAGAGCTCGCCAAGCTTAAGAAGGAACTTGATGAAAGCAAAAGGAAGCATCATGAAGAATTCATATCCATGACAAATCAGTTGAATAAAGCAAAGAAACAGGAAGATACCTTGTCAAGTCAACTTGAACAAAGGCATAAGATTGTGAACAAACTTGTAGAAGAGATTCCACAGTACAAGGTAGAGGTTTCCTCCCTTAAGTCTGAACTACAAGAAGCCAGGAAGAAGGCACAAGAAGCTGAGAAGAAAATGAAGAGCAGTCAAGCAAAGAATGAAGAAATCTTCAAAATGAAGTCAGATATCATCTCCCTTAAAATAGTAGCATCTGAACCTACTCGTAGCAAGGAAGAAACTGAGGAACAACTTGCAAAGAAGAATAATGAGTGTGAAAGATTGGAAGAAGAAATTATCCTCCTCAGAAAAAAAGGTTGAAGGGATGAACAAAATCTTGAAGAGCTCTCAAGCCTTGGATGACATGCTTAGCTATCACAGATGTCTATCTGATAAATCAGGACTCGGGTATGCAGGTGAACCCTCAAACAAGAAGGAAAATGCTTTAAGCAAAGGAGATGTGAAGAAGCCAGAAAGAAATCGTGATGCTCCTATTACCAGCAAAGGGAAGGAGAAAATCCAAGGCTACAATAGAAGAAATCCTACTCCAAGTAGAAAACCAGCTCGAAGAAGAAATGTTGATGATGTCAAAGAGGCAAGAGGCAATGGTTGTCATCAAAGGATCTCAAGGCAGAAAGGCTTCAGAAGTACATCAAGGAAACCTCCATCTCCCAGGTACCAAAGTTCATTTTTTGGTTATGTTATTCTTGTTCAAACTTTGGTCATAAGGCAAAAGACTGTAGAGCATTTCATAGAGATAGATGTTATGGTCTCCGACAACCTCCAAGAAACAATTTTATAAGAAGAAATCATGAAATTTTATTCATGAACAATGTAGAATGTTTCAAGTGTCATAACATTGGGCATATGGCACGTGATTGTAACTTAGCATGGGCTCTTACACAAGCTAGACCCATGCAAAAGAAGAAAGTTACATAAGTATGGAGAAGAAAGGAAATACAGTCTGAAAGTCCCTTGAGCTCCCCACCCGATCTAAGTTTATTTTGAGAAAACTTTGCTGAAAGAAGACAATGCATACAGTTAGGGGGAGCCTGTAATTCTTGATCATTATTGTTGAACTATATTAACAGTCATTCTTTGATGAAGATCTCCTTAAAGGGGAGTGTTGGAATATTAATTCCAAATGCCGTGCAGGGACAGGGACGATAGCATAGTCAATTGGGAATGAGCCATCGTGCAGCATGAAAACTGCTCAGGAAAAACCAGCTATCTTATCGGACAACAACCAACCTGCAGCAAATAAATGTTAGGTGGAATAAAAGTTTGGTTGACCAACGTTTCAGAAAAACATTAAATGAAATTCAATGGCATTCATAAATGCTGCATGAAAAAAAGGTTTTTCCCCTTGAGTAAAAAAAATGGAATGTGCAGCCATGCATGAAATTTTTTTTTTGAGAGTGTTTATTTTACTCACAGTAGTGTAGAGGTGAAACAACATTGAGCTTGTGGAAGAAGAAGCCATGAAGGTCTGTGTTTTTAATGGCTGTTAAATGAATTATATGCATTGTAATGCAAAGCAAGAAGATCTGCACATCAGTGCTAAGGTAGAACAAAAGGCAAGAGATGAAAAGTGAAATGGTTCGCAGCAGTGAATAAAAACCTAGGGGAGCACAACAGTCTGACAAGAAAAAAGACTTGTGGCAGCAAATGAAAGTTTGGAATTCTTTTTTACAGGTGTTTATAGTTTGTTGAAACGAATGGGAATGAAAAATTATTTTTTTATATGTAATGTGAAAAGTCGGAATTTTAAATGTAATGAGAAATTTCACACATGAGTGAATGTGAAAGAAATTTTTATTTTACAGCAGTAAACCAAAGTAAGAATTTCTTAGCTTACAGCACTAAATGCAATAGTTTTTAACACAGCGTGTTGAGAAGAAAAAGAATTCAGAGCAGCTTGCAAATGGAGTATAAGTTTTTCACAGCAGTGTGAATGGGAATGCATAGCAAGGTGGTAATTTTGTGGACCTCATGCATTGAAATGCATAGTAGTTTTTATGTAATGTAAAGAATGGATTTGTAAGGTTTTGTTGAGATAAAAAAAAAAAACAGCAGCATGATGATGTTTGGCTGGTGGGAAAGGAAAGGAATGCAGCAGCGCAAATCTTATAATTTTTGTTGGTGAAGATATGCCAGTAATGTGAAGCAAGTGAAGAACGTAACAGCCTGAGCAGAGTAAATGAAACCAGCAGACTTTTACAGCAATAAAAGTAAATTTTATTTTTCACACAGCAGTGAAAAAAGTTAAGTAAGTTTTGTTTTGTTGGGAGTTTGAAATGCTGTGCTAATGCAATCAGATTGTGTAAGAAAATTTTTATTTTACAGAAGTGAATGTAAAAATTTTCACACAGCAGTGAATGAGGATTTTACACAGCAGTGTAAAATTATTTGTAAAATAGGCAGAGTAATATTTTTGTTGTTTTGGAACTGCATCTAAATTATTTGTAAAATAGGCAGAGTAATATTTTTGTTGTTTTGGAACTGCATCTAAAGCAGTATCTGGTTGTAATCCCTGTGTGAGAGGAAGTGAAGTTTTGGTGAATCCCTCTGTTAAAGAGGAAGGTGCTTTTCAACACAGTCTCTTGGTGAATCCCTCTGTCAAGAGGAAGATGCTTCTCAGCATAGTCAGGTGAATCCCTCTCTCAAGAGGAAGATGCTTTTCATCATAGACCGGTGAATCCCTCTGGTTTAGAGGAAGATGCTCTTCAGCATAATCTCTGGTGAATCCCTCTATGTGAGGAAGACTCTTTCGTTGTTTGTGGAACTGCATTAGTGTTGGTGAATCCCTCTATTAAGAGGAAGACTCTTTTGTAACAGCAGCATGTCAAGTAGTTGAGGAAGTCTCTGGGTATGACTGAATGCCCAGCAGTTGAAATTAAAGGGGAGTGTTGAAATTGTAATTTCAACTGCGCGACAGTTGAACCGCACAGCATTTAACTCATCCAAAACAGCTCCAGGAAACCACTACCTCATCGGACCTCTTCTGGTTTGCAGATGGTTTCCGTACAAACGACTTCGATGCAATAAAACTCTTCCACGCGTCTTCTGTACGTTTGCAAAACCACTTTCCATCGGGACGATCTCTATATTCACCACAACAGTCCGATTGAGCTCAACGTTCTCCACCGTTGATTGCATTCAAAGATGCATACATTGCGTAAAAATTATGGGTTGACCGTGCAGTAGGGTAATAAATGGTATTTACGTTGGTTCGTAATTTGTTTGGTAGAACTTTAAATTTTAATTTTTTTAATTTTGTACGGAAATATGGTTTATTTTCATTGCATACTTATCGTATAAGATTCATATGTTTTTATGTTATGGGTTGACCATCATGTATGAATTGAAGTTCGCACAACAGTGAGAGGGTGAAGGCAATGAAAGAATGAAGATGAAGATTTAAAAAAAGGGAAATATGAAATGAACGCACAACAGTGCGAGTAGAGAGAACAGGGGAGTAGCGTGAAAGTTTTTTTTATGTGTTGATTCCGTATGGTAAGAAAAGAATGCACAGAAGTGCAGGTGTAATTTTCTTTTTTGTTAAGAGATTGAAATGGAATGTGAATGTGTAGCAGCATACATGTAAATTTTTGGTTGCTCGTTGAATATGTTTTGAGAATATATGCAGAAGCGTAGAAGGCAGAGTATGTAATTTTCTTTTGGTTGAAATGTAATGTAAGGAATAACATTTATAGCAGTAAATGTAAGATGGTTTTTTTTATTACAGCAATATATGTAAAAGTATGTTTTTACAGCAGTAAAGGTAAATTCGATTTTTACACACAGCAGTGTAAAATCTTAGGAGGAGACAGAGTAAATTTTGTTGTTAAATTTTTTTGGTGAATCCCGCTGAGTGAAAGAGGATGAATCCCGTATTAGGAATTTTATTTTTAATGAATACAAAGATATTGTGGGTGTATGTAATGCTCTGCTCATAAATATTTTAAGCTTCCCTGTGTTAAAGATCCTGGAGAAAAAAACAGAGCATTGTCTCTGTGTGCAGTTTGTTTGTTTGCTTTTGGGATTTTACAAGAAAAATCCCCAACAAATCTTACTCAATCATTCAACTTATTTATTTTCCTCCTCTCTTAAATATTTCTTGATATAGAAGGAGATTCTTATGAAGAAATTGGTTTCATTCTTGATTCTAGAAATGATATATTTTAATTATGACACATTAGGAGTATATTTATCCATATTTTCATTAATAATGATGGAACCCTTCAAAATGAAAGAGTTATAAATTTTCCTTAGCTAAGATAGAACTCACAAGGGAGTGTGTGCCATAGTCTAATTGTTTGATGGATTGAGGAATGTCATACATAAGAAATTATTGAATTTCCGTTAGGGTCATGACGACAACTCCACTCCTACCACCCATTTTTCACAATAAGTTTTCTTCTAAATATAATAATTTATTTTCTAATTCCTATCAATATTTGATGTTGACATTTAATTAATTAATGATGTCAACACTCATAATATTTTTCCTCATTTTTTTATTTGGTCATGTTGTTGACATATAAAAAAAGTTGCATAAAGGTAAAAGAAACTAAGAAAGTTCAAGACAAACAAACACAAAGAATTGAATTTCAATTATTGCACTTATTTATTTAAAACTAATCTAAATCTCTTTCTCATTATTATCTATTTCCTTCACTATTTTTTTATTAATCTCCTCTTAATTTTCATTTATTCAGTGTCATGGCAAGAGAGTATTCCACTGCAACTAGTCCTAGTATTTAAAAAAGATAACATATTTGCATGAAACTCTATTTAGAACCAAAACATTTGATATGGCCTATAGATAGGTAGTATAATTTTACTCATCATTAACTAAGCATGGAATAGTGAGCACATTGCTCATGGATATGTAAGTATGAATATGTGCTACAACTAGTTAACATGCATGCCATTATAAATACATATACATATTTATTATTTTCAAAGATATACCAAACACTATTATACCTCTCAATATTTATTTATATACTCTTGATTTTCGTTTATTAATTAATCTTGATTATATAGCAAGAGTGAGTTGCAATGCAAGTAGTACTTTTATTTAGAAAAAATATAACATGTTCCTATGACACTATATTTAAACTCAAAACATTTGATATTGTTGATAAGATAGATTGTATTATTATGTTAATTTCACTAAAAATAGAATAGTAAACACATTTTTAATGGATGTGTAAGTATAATAAGTGCCAAAATTTGTTGGCATGCATGCCATTGCCATTATAAATATGTCTCACGATAGTAAATTGAAGTATACATATACATATTTATTTTTTCCAAACAAATATCAATATTACTGTACCTAGATATTTAATTACTTAATTATATACAAAATGATTATCGCTGAATTAGTATTTTTTCTAGCTATGAAGATATATTCATTTGTTTTCATATGCAAAATGAGAAAAGGGTTGTCACAATTAGATCAATTTTATTATATGAGTTTTTTCTTTTGCATCAATTGAGGTAATTAAGCATGGTTTACAATGTCTAGTGTTTTATTATTTAGATGTTAGTAAATTCTATTTAAATTATGAGGGGAAAATTATTATTAGGCATATTACTACTAGATTTAAAGATATTAGTCTTACTTTTTAATGTGTTTGGTAAATCTATTTAATTTATAATTTGAGAATATAAAATTGATAATTTTATGTTATTTCTTAACACAAGAGTTTTACTATTTAACTTGTACCAAAATTGACATGGTCTAAAATTATAACATGATTATATTTAGAAATTCATATAAGTATGAACATTAAATTTCAAAATAAGTCTAAAGAATGCTTTCATTATCTTCCAAAAAAATTATTGTTAAAAATTATTATTTCTAGAAGTAAAAGTTAGTGATTTTAATATTTCATCAATTATGGTGTTAAATACAACTTAAGATTGAAAAGATGAATTTGAGATTGGTATTTGTTGTTTTATTATTGGTTTTATCTAAACACTAGAAAACTTTAAAAATAAATGACAAATCATGTTTCTTTCGACATAAATATCAATACTATTAAAATTTAACTTAATTATTTATTCATTTTTCTATTAAAAAACCCCTCTTAAGTGCAAAGGCCACATCAATCACAAAGATAAATTAGATAAGTATTTATTTTTTATCTTATTTTAATAATATTATTAAGATAGAATTATTTTATTTATATTTGCATGGTACGTAAGCATCCACGCACATTGGTTTTAACATTAATTTAAATTTATATGGTATATATAGATCAATTATTTATATAGTTATACCATATACATGCATGTTAACATGCATATAAATATAAATAATGTCCGTTGACGGCATTCAAAGTGCATGTGGATCAAACTAACTATATATACGTCCCTGCGCTGTACGCCAGAGTAAGTTGCACTCTGTACAATGGGCTCTATTACAAAACTCTAATTCAAACTCACAGTTTGGAGGGTAAAGTGAAAATAAAGGACGGTGTAACTCAAGTTCAAACTCAACTTTGGAGAGTAAACTGGACTCAAAACTCAAGTTCAGATGGCTTACTATGAAAACTGAAGATGAAACTCGGACTTTGGGTAGTAAACTGCGAATAAAAAGCGCTCTGTTAGAAACCTCAGAATATAAAGAGCAGATAGAAGGAATATACATGTTGTATGGGGTTTCTTTGGTGGGATTGCCATGACGCACCGGGAGAAGTGGCGGGGTCGGTGAGAGGCCTGGGACAGGGTAGGTCTGGGACTGTAGCGGGTGAAGTTGAAGGGCTCTGCACCTTGCAAGGCGCCTTCCTCAACTTCACGAGCTACCGTTCAGACCTACCTTGTAGTGGGCCTGCTTTTATTTCCAACTCTGAGACGAAGCCCAACTAGTAAGTTATTTGGTATAAAAGAATATTAAAAAAAATACAATGAAAAGCGTACAACTAGTACTTATATTGATTTCTTGTTTTTTTTCTGCTCATAAATCAAATGTGTTTGATAAACTGTTCCATAAAATATGTCCCTGATCCGGAATCGAACTCGGGGTGCCACGGTGAAAATATGTCCCCTCCCTTGAATCGAATTACTCGGGACGCCGGGGTGAAAAAATGTCCCTTCCTCGGCATCGAACTCTGGACGTCTAGGTGAGAATGCGGTGGATAGCGACGATCAGAATCATATAATCATTAAATAATTGGAATATGGTAGAGTTGAGGCTTCTGAACCACTCTGGTCGGTTTTAAAGGCGTCGACAAATTTTTCATAATTGAAATATCATTGATATTTCCTTAAGGATACAATACTCAGTCATCCATCGTATTCCTATTCTTCAATAATTAATTTGAATATCATTGATATTTTTACGAGAATAAAAATTAATTCAAATAATCTGCAAGTGAATAACCCAATTTCTCCGGTTCATTTTCCATGCCAACTCCGCCTCTTCCGATCTGCTCCCACTTAATTTTTGCTTCCAAAACGGTAGCAAAGGCTTCCTTCTCTTCATTCTTCCATATCTGAAATCTAAAAAATGATGGTAAGAGATCCAAGAAACAGGTCAAATAATTAAGCTTACTCATAATCTTGAAATATTCAGAGAATTCCCACTCAATCTCAAAATATTTTAAAAAATCCACAATCCACACTTAATCCGCAACTTCCCAACTAATCCAGGCTCCATAAATCATTCCATTCAAGAATATAAGCAATACATTCGCCTGTGTCCACGAAACAAAAGTAGTTTTCTTTTCGATTTTTTTAAAATTTAATTATATTATATATATATATATTTATTATTTATTTTGATCATAGAACAAATAGCACATAAGAGTTGGACTTTTTATTTTTTAAAATATTAAGTTTTTTATATTCTATAAGTTTTAAAGTTGTAATTTAATAATAATTAAAATATTTATAATTTTAGTTAAAATTGTATCTTTTATTTTTGTAATAACTTAATTTTTAAGTTTTTATAATACGCCCACTATAAATAAAACCATTATCGGCGGTTGTCGGTTTTCCGGAGCATGTCGTCCCAGTGTTATCATTTGCGAGCCGACGACTTGCTCTGTGATGGAAAGCATTGCCATCACGTCACCGCCTCCAGTTCGACCAAAGACTTTGGAGCTGCGAGGGTTCAGTAGAAAGATGGAACTGCCCGCAGTCCGAACAATGCCTTTGGAGCATTTGATGTTATCAAGAGGGTTTGTTTATTTTATCGTGTGATGTTATCAAAAGGTCCTCCCTCATAGAAGCACTTTCGGCCTAATTATCATATTTAAAATGCGAACTAAGAAAACATTCACGACATGAGGGTAGTAGAATTGTTAGACTTGTTTAAGAAGAAATAGGTATTTAAGGAAATACCATAACATGCAGAAGGTATTAAAGTGGAAATTGTTGGACTTGTTTGAGAGGAAATGGATATGTAACGAAATTGATGGAGCATGGTTTCTTTTGATTTTCATGGTTTATAAGATTCTTAAGATGGTTTAGAAACCATTTTAGAAATTGTTAGAAAGAGTAATTACTTTTGTATACGTGCAATCTATGAATGTATGAAGAGTTAAGTAAATTATAAAAAATAAATTCAGTCTAATATTAGAATTTAAGCGTACTGTGAGCTACTGAGAGTTAGCATGATGTTGTTACTCAGAATTTAAGCGTACTGTGAGTTAGCATGATGTTGTTACCCAGAATTTAAGCGTAATGTGAGCTACTGTGAGTTAGCATGATGTTGTTACTCAGAGAAAATTCAAGTCTAATTAAAATTTGCAAGGTTTCATATTGAGTAAGTTAGGTATTTATATATTCATGATTAGGTCATTGTAGAAAAAAAGCAAGAAAAAAGACTAATGGCAGCTCCGTAATGTGTGAGTGAATTAAACATTTTGTTTAATAAAGTACTTAAGCAGCAACTCGTCTACCTTTCTATCAGATTGACATCAGACTTTGGTACGAATTTCAAGGTCTAAAAAGACAACATTAAAAGGAGGTGAGCAACCTCCCAAGCCTCCAACGTACTAAGAGAAGAGAGCCAGAAGAAAGAGGAGTAAGAAAATGAGAACTGCAGCACTTTTAGAAAAGTCATGAAGGGGATAGACCGAAGTACAAACATTGTGATGATTTCATAAACATTGTTCTTTTTTGAATTGTTTTGTTTAATCAACTTTCTTGAATGGTTTTGTTTAATCTACTTTCCTTTTAGATGCCTCGGTTGTGATGCCTCTTTCCACAATGTTTATGAGATATTCAAAATAATCTCGGTCTTCCTTTCAATTTCTTTGATTGGTTTTCTTTATTATCTCTTTGTAATTGTATAAATTTGGTAGAAGTTGCAACTAATCAAGATTTCAAACTAAAAAAACAAGAGACAATTCTACTCTACTAATTTGCAGAATGGAAATCACAATTTAGAACAATATACATAGACATGAAATAAGCAACACCATAAGTACATAGAGATTTTTGGGGGAGCCAAATTGGGAAAAAACCCTCAAGCCTCTTTGCATTAATCAATTTTATAAAGAAACTATTACAATTGCTAGCTTCAACTCTGAGCTCAGCCTGAAAAAGAATAATTGTTCTCTCTAGTGAATTAAGAAACTCTGCCCAACACATAGTGAATTATTTTCTCACCTAGACTTCCATTTCCTTGTGCAATTCCAAAGGAAATTATCGCCTAAAAGACAAGAATTTCCTTCTAATTAATTGAACAATTCCCAAGGATTGATCTCCTGATTTCATGTAGCACCTGTAAACTCAAACTAGTATGGAACTCATGTTACACTGCCTTGTCATCTCCACTTCAACTAAGAAATTCAGATTCAATGCATGCATTAACTATTTCTGGTTGATTGATCGGTTAATTAATAAATCTATGAGTTAAACTGTGTTGATGGTGTTGGGCCCACCAACATTCAAGGAGATCTCCCTAGTAATAAGTCCCAACTTGACCTCAACCATTTAGAGTAGGATTCCTAATAGTGGGTGGTAATGTAGTGCCTTGAATACAGTAGCAAGCAGAGATAAGCATGATGATTTTGGGTGGAATCAAGTGTGTGACCTTGCAGTGAGTCAAGTGAGATGCTTAGAGTTCTTACACATGGAGGGGAAATGGAAGTGTGCCCCTTATAAGCCTATAATAGTATGTAGCTTGAAAGGAACACACGCACATAATGACATCACAAGCTAAGATTCAAAATACTCCACAAGTTAAAGTGATGGGTTAATCCAACAACACGCATTAAACAAGATTCATACAATTGCATACAAATTAATTCATGAACAAATGTGTAAGTTAAATAACATATGTTTTGAAAACAACCAGAATAGTCCAACTACAATAACAACATATGCATTCAAATGTGTTGGCTTTGTTATTATTATTATAAGTGAAATTCCCATCCATACATACACCATTAACAACCACTAGCCCCAATAGTGGAACACTACAGCCGACAACACATGCTCCTCCAAAGAAGTATACTTACTCTACGTTGTGGAGAAGCCAAGGCTCATCACAGTACTCCAAAGCCTTCTCTAAGCCCATGCCTAACCAAAATCTTAGCTCCCAAAAGCCTTGGTTTGTGAGTTATGAGGTTCTATTTATAACAAAGGGTGTGGTGACCCTTGACATTCCCCTTTGTGACTCTTTGACTACCCTCATGACTCTTTAACTTCTTTACAAATAACCCATTACATTGCGTAGTGACTATACACATTCCACTAATGACACTTAGAATTTCATTTATAACATATTTAAAAATAGTATCATATTTTCCACATGTACCCATGTGACACAAAATAAGCTAGAAACAGCCTAACAAGACAAAAAATATGACTCAAAATTTTGGGGAAATACCAACTCGGCAACCTCCACTTGATGCTTCTTGGCCACATACAGATGCCAAGGTTGGTACTTTTCGATGATGTCCCAAAACTACTTGATGGTGTCTTTCTGATAGCGAACTCTTACCTCTATAGATTTTGGGTATATGGTCTCGAAACTTGTATCCAACTCATTCTGAAGCATGAGCAGCATGATGTTGATCTTAACAAGACCATTGATGTACTTATACACGTTGTGTGCATTTAGCTCCAAGTCTTCCCTAGTGGCCTCTCATCTTAGCTTCTCCACGTACTCTTCGATCTCTAGTTGAACTTGGTTCTTGTGTTTAACATTGACGACGAAACTTGCATATGTTCACTCTCTTCCTCAGTTGTTGGATCCTTCAACTCATTAACCCGTATTGGCGGTGTTTTCTCTGTCATTATGCCTTGCCTTTTTTATTCTTCTTACTTATTCTCCTCTTCCTATTCCTTCCTCCTCAGCTCTCGTTCTTCCTTCAATTGTTGTTTTTCTTTCTGCACTCTCAGTTTTGCTACATGCAAGCTCTGCTTTTATCTCTTCCTCCAGTCTGTCCTCTGTTTCCTCTGCTTCCCTATTTCTTCTATTGCCAAAGATGCCTACATGAAGATGGACTCTGATTTCACTCTGTAGCTTTGTTCACCCTATATTACGTTAGCAACCTCATCTTCCCCTCATCTTATATTGGATTGTTGACTTTCGTTATTACTATTAGAATTGATACCATGTTAGTGTTGACTCCTTTTCTATGGACAATTGAGCGTCCACGTGTATTGGTAAGTTAATTGACGCTTTCTCAATTGGTTCCCCAGTACTGCTTTTAGTGATTTCTCTTGAAGAAACTCTCTTTGGTGCCATGGTACAATGCCTGTTGGAGAGAAGTGTTTCACGAGTGTGGTACCTGTGGGACAAAAAGGAGACTCATGCAAGCAAACATTAGCTCTTGCAAATCTAACTTCACAACATGATCAAGTAACAATCATGAAATTTGATGAGAGGGACTGTATGGTTTTGGCTGACATGGTGACTGAATGACTGTGGGAACTATGCACTATATAGTCCCAATAGTCAATGTGGAATCTTTGATCATTGGAACTACGCAATGTGTAGTTTAGCCTAGGCTAGAGCTTGGGAGAGACTATCATTGGGGCAGTATCAACGGATATGTTAGGATACTAGCTCCTGGAACTACATAATGTGTAGTTGGAGCTAGGCCAGGATATCCTTTGTGCAATTCCAACAGCCAAGATAGAGGCCTTGAGCTCCAAGATTGTGTAATACATGTAGTGAAGTGTGAGATTCGAGCAGGGGGGAGCCAAGATCTTCCCAAGGGAGTGTGAAAAACAAGATCATCTGAAATTTGGTGTGAGGCTCAGTGCATATCTAATTAAGTGTATATGCATGCATGTGAAACAAATGAAATAATTGATTAAACTGAAGGGGAACGAAGCATGTGAAGAGAGCCACTGCAACGACGACCTTTGGTGCAAAAACAGGAAACTCATGTGACACTTGAGAAAGGCAATCTATAACTTGAAACAACACTTCTACAAGCTAAAGCAAGTTAAAAACGCGATCATTAATTCAAAAAATAAGTGAAACAACACTCTCACAAGCTAAACAACCAAAAGCGTCAGGAAAAAGCGGTGAAAGACTATAAAAGAAAATTCCACCCAAAAAAGCGATGATAATCACACGGAAGGTTCCTTTATCTCCTCGAGAACATCATAGCTCCAATATTAAATATTAAAATGAGCTCTCACAACATCTATTAAATATATTTGGTCTATTTAGGGTTTAAGACACGAAGGCCAAAACTAAAAGAAAAAGTGATACTTTTTCCAAAATAACCCAAGTGTCTCCTCTGGGCTACTAAAAATATATCCATATTTTCTAAGGATGGATTTTGGCTTTTTGATTCTTTCTTTTTTTTCAGGAAAATATGCCATGCATGGCTTGGATAGATTGCGTAGTTCTGGGAAGGACTCGGCAACTCACTAGCTCATGCACTAAGCAACTTCTGAGCAAGAAGCTTCTTTGCAATTTCTGGTTGAGCACAACTGAGCAACCTCTGATGCTCTAGACAATTTCCTTGATGAAGGTTGTTTGTCAGCTAGCTCTACATAATATTTTAGCTGAAGTTTCATTGTCAACTTGGACTGTGCAATTCTTGAGAGTAAGGTTGGTTGCCCTCAAGGATTGTGCAGTTCACTAAGGTAAGCCTGGAACTAGGTTGAAACCAAGTCAAGAGATCGACTTTTGTGTAAGATAGTAAAACAAGCAAGAAAACACAAGGCAAAATGAAAAAGATGAATCTCAATCAAAGCATAAGTACCTAGGTCAATGCGAGATGAATTGTTGTGATTCAAGAGGGAGGCTCCAAAATTAAGCACAAGCAAACTTCTGGAGGATGGTTGTAGCGCTACAACATTGGAGACATACTGATAGAACTCCAACTCTCTATATTGACCTTGTCTCGTGTAAACCAAGTTTAACTCTTTTGGACGTATTGTTTGATTCTTAGATTGGCATAGATTCTTCACTAGCTTGAGTTAAATATTTAGTCCCCACCATTCTCTTCATTAGCAACAACATACCATGTCAAGTCAACTAAGTTTTTTCAGTTAGGGATGAGGGGTATATTGATGCATAAGTAATATCTTCACTCCTAGTAGGCCTGGACAGTACCTCAACGGAGTCACTTGAGGAACATAAGAATTGCTCCACTGTAGCGAGCCTTGACAGTACCACATCAAAGTTACTTTCTTCACCTCTTGGTGCAAGAAGCCTTTCTCTTCTTTCGCCTTTATTTCATTTTTCTCATTTTTCAAAAAAATGTGCATAGGAAATTATTTATTTCATGAGGCAGAAGAGGGATCCCAATTATTGAGAGAAGAAGATGTTGTCCCTTTAGAGAAGGACGTTTATATATAGCTATGACATACTTGTTAAAGTTTTCCCCCTCTCCTTACTCTGCTCAACTGAGTTGACAAGGGTCAACCAAATATAGAAAATCAATTAGAGTAAGTGGTACTAGTTAAGAGTGCAAGCATCACGATTTCACTATGATTCTCTCTAAAAGGAATGTATTCTCCATTAGGGTATCATCGTCTAGAATAAATGCATGGTCTCCATAAAGAGAGGGAATAGATAGATAATCAAGTGTTGATAGTTGTACAAGTCATCTTTTATTTCACCCTACTTGTCTCAATAAGTGAAACCCATCTTCCTGGGGAAACTAATCATATGGGTGCACAAGCAAACCAGAAAAGGAAAGAAGTAAGACGAAGCAAAACAAAGTAAGCAGAACAAAACAGGAAATCAAAGACTACTCCTATTCCTAATCTATGCAAAACATGGGCCAACTCACGTGAAATGATGTTTCCAATGCAGCCACTGACACATTGGTTGAACCATGTATATGATAGCATGATTGACAAGAAAGATATTCAAGCATACTAAGAGACAAGAAAGATAAAACAATGTATACCAAATCGTTAGAAGTTTGAATTTATCCACATAAAAGAAAATATTTAAAGCACATGAAAGGTACTCTGCAGATGTAACAGGGTGTTTTGTCACATTGTGTGTGGACGAAAAGCATGTACACACCTTTGAACTTGAAAGGCGAGAAAACATGAAGAAAGAAAAACATAATTCTTTCACAACAGTGCTTGCTACATATGACTCCTTTAATGCATGAGAGATAGGATCTTGTTATTTTGGTGGAGGATGAAAGAATTGTGAATTAGATTGATTTTCAATGTGAACAAGAGAGTGATGAAGAGCCTAGGGAGATTCAACATATTTTTTATTAGAAGTGGAACTAACCTCAAGGCTACGAGAACTTGACATAACCATCAGCTAAGGCTGAAGTGCCTCAACATCTTGAGGAGTTTCCACTTCCTTTTTTTCATTTTTTTCGGTAGGTAAGCACCCACGGGGGATTTGAACCAGTGACCTATCACAAGGAGTGCCTTAACAGTGCACCCATTCACCGTCAATCCAAAACCCCGTGGGTTGAGGAGTTTCCACTTCATTTGAATATGGATAATCAAATACCGGTGGCTTATAAATATCAACAGTTGGTGAATTATAATCATGATCAAGTGAATGAGTGAAAAGATCTTGATAGCCCTGATAAAAAAATTCAAGATGGACAATGACATCCTCATGATATGATGAATCACAAAGAGGGGGTGATGTAGAACAAAATATTTCACCCTCTAAGTTTCTAGAAATGAAAGATGAGAGATCAAGTGGATTCGAGAAGATATATTTTTCCTCCCCACAATCAAATAACATACTGACATCCCACACTTTCTATGAATGTTTGAAAGTGGAAACATCTAGATATGGATTTCCATAAGAGGAAACAAAATTGGAAAGATCATAGAAGATTTCATGATCAAGAGGATGAGGTGTGTATAGAAGGAGCTCACCCTTCACAAAAACTTCTTGTTTAGACTCCCACACATACTCATAAAAAATGATATCACAATTTGGTTGTCTTGTTATCACTCATACTTTTCTTTAGAACTTATTAGAAGAAAGAAAATGACCGAGGTAACCACAAACCAAATTTTGGGCATAAGCTCTAGCCAACCTAAGCTCAAAGAGGGCTCTCTCTATGATTTAGCTTTGTTTTCTGGGATTTTAGGCTAGTTCTTAATGTTCAAGGGGTTTTTGATTTGTAGTGAAGATTGGGTGGTGGTGTTCTTTAAACAGATGCATAGAATGATGTCTCTAGACCATTGGGTTATCGAGTCAAAGGAAGGGAAACAGGAATGGATCGACTCACTAAAGGGAATGTTCAAAGGACAAGATAGTAGAGTAGAGTGCAGGTCTTTGGTCCAGAGGGGTGAAAAGGTTTTAACCAGGGTGAGAGAGAAATTAATAATTTTCAAACCAGGATTGAAACAAGGAACAAAAGGTAATTGGAAACAAAGGGCAATTAGGAATCCTTTGTTATAGATTATAAAGAGACAACCTAAACTAAGGAGAAAATAAGACTTCCTTAACTTATATATCAGTAGAAAACATGTATTTTCCTACCTATTAAAACAGAGTGTAATTAAACAAATTCTCAGATAATACTCCAGTTATAGCATTCAGGTTCAGATATACATCATGGAAATTTTTTAAGAAAGATAACAACAACGTGAGAAAATACTTGTCTACACTTCGCTCAACACATGAATCCTTTCAAATATCTACCCTTTATTCATCAATCGATCTTGCTGGCTCAGTTAATGCTCCAATAGCTTTATAGTCTTTTGATCAAGAAGTCTATATAAATGTCTAAGAATCCACCCTATATACTTCTAATTGTGAAGTACTTATACTAAAGTTTTATTACAAAATATCTCAAACTAACTTGAGATTTAATCTAGGAAATAAAAATATCTTCTTGTAGGAAGATAGAGACAGCTATTGAACTGCTTTCATGCTATCCCATTTGTTGTGGTATTGTCGGCTTATATGGTTTGGTTTTTCCCTTTATGCTCTTTGGCATTTGGATCTTTCATGCTGGAGGCTTTATTTACTTCAGGATTTCCTCTGATACTCTTTAACACTGATACTCTTTCACCTTGATGACCTGTCTTTATCCTTCACTATGTTTTCTCCTTTTACTATATATTTTAACTATTTACTGTGTGTTTCAACAGTAATTTTTTTTTAGGTGTATCAACATCGGGTAGTGGATATTACTCAGGTTTCTGTATGTTTCATTTGTTTGTCTTCTAACTGCATACTCTATTTGGTTCCTCTATTTTGATAGTCGATGTGTTTGTGTGAAAGTTTTCTTCTCAGCTCTATGTGTGATTGTCTTCTTCTTTGTTCCTTGTATAATTGTCTTTTCTTCTCAATACAATTTTTTGAATAGGTTTCTTGTCGAGTCTTGGAGTAAACAAGTTATGCAACTAGTATGAGAATTGTTTATCCAATCTTTGGTCTTCGGCGGATTACCTACACAATTCAAAAATTATAAAGAAAACATAGTTCGACTAGAAAGGCACTTGATGGCTTTATTTGCATAGGTATTCCTGGGGAAGGACTCATGGCAGTGTTTTGAATGTAGTCAAGGGTCAAATGGCGTTGTAGAGGTTTAGGGTGGCTCCAGGAGGGCTTTAACGGTTTTAACTGCGAAACAGGCAAAAGGCATGAAAACAAGAGTTTTCAAGGTTTAAAGTGTGAACGGGTAACTTTTTGAATCTGGTGTGGAAATTCATATTTATGGATAATAAGCAGTTTTTCAAGTTGGCGTGGAGGCGATATTAGAGGTCGTTGCAATGCTTATGAGGCGAAGGCAGTTTTTAGGAGGGGTCACTCGATATACTCTAGAGCTTGACACGTAACCTTTGAGGGGTCAGAGAATACCACTTTATCGGGCAGGTAACGTTTGGCCATTAGGCACAACCGATATGGCTATGGACCGTTGGATGAGTGGGATGTTGATTGGACGTCAATTAGGCAAGGGAAATTCATGGGGGATAAAAGCATGGGTTTAGAGGGGGCCCAGAGCCTTACTCCTTAGCAGTTAGGGTTTATCTAGGAATTAATCACAGGTTTAAAACCATTGAGCGGGGCCTAATGGAGGTTTAACTTAAAGTTCAGGCATCGGGTTAGCCTGATAAGGCTATGCATCATTAGGTTTGAGCACAGATGATCGGACGGTGGTAAGGTGATGAAATAGCACAGACGAAATGTACGAAAGCTTTGGGGGGCGATCCTTTAATCACAAGCGATTTGTGATTATTTAGGGTTAATGAAGGGATTTATTTGTTTTGTCGAGACAAGGGGTAAACAAATCTAGTTTCTATTAAAACTAGGAGTTGGGGGTATTTACATAGGGATTTAGTTAATATAAGGGAAAAGGTTTATATCGAGATTTATATAATAGAATTAGAAATTAATAAGAAATGCGACGGGCAAATTGGATTTTTTCCTTAAGTAAAAACGTAAAGTGTGACATTTGTGCTTATTCTTTATTATTAGGATAAAGTGATTTTTGTGGGTTTTTGGGTGAAAGGGGAGTTACATGAGGTTTTTCATTTTCCCTATGTAAATGGTGTTTAACCTTTAGAAAACGGGTTTTCTCAGGGGGATGCAGGGGGAATGGATTTTATGAAGGGGATTCTAACACTTGTGTCCATAAGTCACTCAGCTGAGGGTTTGGTCTCACCAAAAGTTAGAGAAATTCTCTAAGCCTCTTTGAATTGTAGGATTAAAAGTACTAGAACATAACTGTGGATAGGAAATTAGTATGTATAGCGGAAAAATGAATGACCGAGAGTTAATCGCATTAACTTGTAAACCTTTGTTTTTGCTTCCATAACTGATCATACATGTTGAAATATGTGTCTAAGTATGATGCATGTGTTTTGATCCAATTAACTTTGTAGTTCACCAACCTTTCTTCTACTTACCCATTTCTTACCGTAACATATTTTCTTCATTCCTTTGGGTGCATTTAGGCTAGCAAACCCTTATTATCTAATTTTTTATTATAAATCAAACTCTATTTCTAACCTTATATCACCCAAGGGCTCAACTTAAGCTTATGATCTCCTTTTACTTTCTCTACCTATCTATGATCTACCAACATTAAATGGGTTGGTCATATTTTATTCTCTAACTATAAACATAAAATTCAAAGCATGAAATAACCAAGATTAAATAGTTTGATTACCATGGATTGTGGCATGAATAAAAAGTTGCACACAATCATTACTATGCATAAAAGTAAATAGTAGTGGCATTTATACTCGCACATTTTCATGGTCTCCTTTTGTTTTCAGGGTTCATATATTTTCAGTTTTTGACCTTCTCTTATTCTTTTTGTCCTTTGATTTTTCTTTTGGGACATACCCTCTTTACATTTTTTTATTTTATAATATGGAAAGCATTTGCAGAAAGCAAAGGTATGTACAATATTACAAGGCTTAACATTAGTAATTCAATATTATGATTCCTATTGGTATGGGAACCTAACAATGGCTCCACTTGTGGATGGCATTTCCTTGTGAAATGTCAAGAACTTTATAGATCAATAGCCTCTGAATTGTTGTCGATGTTACCTTGTAAAGTGTCCCTCTATGAATCTGCATTATTGATAATTATGATAGTGAATATTTTAAAGTGGATGGCCTTCTCTTCTGGCTTCAACTTTAAAGAGAACCATTCAATCGAAACTAGACTTTTGAAAATAGGATATGTATAAATGGGAAATGAAAATTAGTAACTAGGTTCAAAGTAATTTTTTAGCATTCGACCATTCACTGGCCCACCTTCTGCATTTGTACCATCAATTTCACTCAAGAAGAAAGAATTATTTCCTCTATAAGCATACATGACATAGGGAACTTTCCATAGGAAATCAAATTTCCCATATTTGCCTTTATGCTCCCTCCTTGAATCCCACTTGAGCACTTTGTCACCAATGTAGAAATCTTCATCCTTGGTTTTCTTATCAAAAATTTTCTTAAACGTTTCCTGCACAACTTGAGACTTGACATAGACCTCTTCTCTTGTTTGTTGTAGATGTGTCATGCGGAAAGAGTTATATTTGCGGACAAATCTAACCTCCCTAGGAGTCTAAGACTCTCTAGTGACAAACAAACCAAACAAGAGCTATCCTTCTCTAAATACACATCATTTTACGAGAATTCAAATGTTTTCGATCTTACCTTAGGTCCAACGCTTGTTGTAGCAGTCCAGCCTTGCTGATCCAGATGAGCTCCTCCTTCACTTTCAGACCTGCATACACTAACAAAGCAAACGATTACATAACACCTGAATATTCATCACAAAACAAAGCATATTCATCACATAGACCAAGGAGTACATGAAATAATTCATTAACAACAAATCATTGAGAAGAATGGACTTATTTGTATTAAGGAAACAAAAAAGGAACCATTACAACCTGAGCCTTGGTGTTGTGCAAGCT